>JARJEC010140469.1:0-12764 GCA_030264575.1 Tachinus sp. AB-2021 | reverse complement strand
TCTCTCTCTCTAAAGTTATTCAAATCTCTAAGCGGAATTTTATCTTTCTACCCAGCTCTGCTGTTTTTTCTGACATGACTATGTGGTATATTTGACAACCATTTCTTTTGTACATATTTCATTTCGGATTTGCCTATGATTGCCCTAGTCTTCTTTTTGAGATCTGATTTGATTGTTTAAAATTTTCTTGCAACTCCTCGCTGTCCCCACTAAAAACTCTTATGACCGCCAAGCGTAAATCGTGAATTAACTTGTTAAAATAAAAACAATAATTCTTGTAAAGAACTTTAAAAATGGCGCAAAAGTAGCAATTATAGATTACCAACCAATAATTAAAATTAATATCAAATCACGTGGAAAATTCGCAAGTCGTTATAGGTTTTAAAAATAACCGCAAAATAAAATTAAGGGATAATAATAATAATTTCGTTTATTTCCTTGCCATTCGAGTTTGAAAAATTACAGCTATAAAAGATACCTTAAAAAAATGCAAAAATAAAATTATTCTTTTACATTGCTTTATATTACATAAATATTTTCAATTACTTTCAATTATCAATTCCTTTCTCCTATTTCGCACCAATTGTATCCATTCTATGCCCCTCCCATCGCTGTTTAAAATTTTTATTCTTTCTATTTCTTCTTCTCTCATCTCGCTGCATACTTGCAACAATTAATCTCTCCACACATCCGGCAAACTTTTTTCTCTTTGTCCATAAATCGTCATTTTCACACCTAAATCGTGCTACCATCTTTTTCTTTTCTTTACTAAACTTATAAACATTAACGATGATTAAACCAAGGTAGAATTATTACAAAAAGTTGTGAGAATTGACAAAAATGTAACCTGGTCTGATAACATTTGTAACAAAATTGTTGTTTATCAGTAACTGATTTTAGTAACCTTGGTAGTTCTCAAAATCATGAAAGAATCGAGATGCCAACAAACTACTAAATAATAAGTATAAACGACAAGTAGTGTGCCATTTATTTATTTATTTATTTATTTGACGATGTTTCTATAACGTGAAGGAATTGAGAGATCAAATAAAATTGTTCAAGAAATAAAGAAATAAGAATTTTCTTAAAACCCTTTATAAAATTTGCAAAAAAACGTTTTCTTGCAACAATCAAATTTTCTAAAAAAATAATAGCGGAAGAATTATTGAAATTAAAAGTGTGCAAAACATTACAAAAACAAAACCGACCAATAAAAATTTATTTCGACTTAAAAATTGCTCCGATATCTGACAGCAATAAAATGGGCAACGACAGCTGCAAAAAAACTTTAGTTGAATCCCAATTAGTACTCTTGTACCAATGCGAGTAGCTGTTCCAATTTTGTGTAAAATGGAAAGGTAACGTTGATTACTGAATACAAAATCCTAATGAAAGTGATTGAAAAAAGTGTAATCTAATGCCTGTGGTGGAACTACAAAGTTCTGGCAACTTATCTTGTGCTTAGGTTTATAGTTGATATGAAATCGTAGAATAATTCAAATAAATAAATATTTTTTGACATTTTTAATAAATAAAATTCCAAATTATTTCCATAATTTTTTTAAACATTTCACAATTTATACAACCTTTTGAAATAGTTGTGGATAATTCGTGTTATTTTTCTACAATTCACAAAACATTTTTCGACTTTCAATGCAATTTTAAGAAAAAGTTGATAACGCTTTGCATTTCTCGACAATTATTATAATATTTTAAGAATAACATTTTGCAGTATTTTTTAATATTTTGAATTTTTAAACCTTATTAGAAACATTTTACAACGTTTATTTTACCGCAACATTTCGCATCAAAGCTCACACAGACCGGCGCAAAATATTCACTGGTGCAGCAAGCGATTAACGAATAATTCGCTATTATGGAAATACATGGCGTTTTATAATTAAGCACGCGAAATTAAGCACCGATCTGAACACGTCCCTATTTCCGTCCGTATTTTTATAGCTAAGAAGTATTCGTTCGCCCCGCATCAGCCAAATAAGTCGCTCCGATCTGGGGAGCCTAAAAGCCACATTTTACCTCCAAACAACCAAACCAAGCAAATATCTCAAATTTAACTAACAAATACGTTTCGCGTATCATCGGAATTTTAAATATTAAATTTAAAAAAAAGAGAATATTAACTAATTGAAATTGCGACGGCGCTGATGTTGCTTACACAAAACATTTCTAGTTTTCAAATTCAACTAAACGCCGTCACTCACTAGGCTGAAGTATTGCGTAAATTTTGACACGGCAGCGCTGCATCGGTAAAATATTTTCGGCCCATATTGTCGAATTTTCGCAAATATAGCATTAGAAATAAATTTAGTATTAAATATAACTTTAATCACCACTTACACCAAAACACGTTTATTTATTATGGTGTAGTGTACACATAGACTGGCGCCACATGACCATTACACCGCTCCTCACTAAATCGTTTCCGAATGTAGCTGTTGACGTTAATAACTGCTCCAGCTGCTCGCCCACATAACGCATGCGTATTACTACAGATTTTAATGATTTAGCCACAGTTCATGCTGAATTTATCCAAGCGATTTAACATTAAAAATAAATTTAATATTATATATATAACTTTAGATATAGACGTGATGAATTTAAATATAAATTTAAGGATTTACACATGCGCGTGTGAACGGACGCTTGTGTCGGATTTAGCTGCGTTCGTTTATCCTGCACCCAAAACATTTTTTTACACCACAGCCGTTTGCAAATGGACTTAATTTATTTTAACACCATTTACACCAAAACACGTTTATTATAGTGTCCAGACTGACGACATATGACCATAACACCGCTCCTCACCAAATCGTTCCGAACGTAGCTTTTGACGTTAATAGCTGCTTGCGCACATAACACATACATATTACTACATGATTTAAAGATTTAGCTACAGAAGTTCAATATTACGAACTTTCAAGGCCAAATCTTAAAGCCACGGCCAATGCTTAATTTTCATAAATGGGTATATGACAACTCTAGTAATTAATTTTGCTAATGTTAAATCTAAATTTACTACTAATGCTAAATCGGTTCCATAAATTCGCCATCAAGATCAATATTACAAACTTTGAAAGTCAAATCTTAAAGGGACGGCCAATTCTAAATTTCCATAAATGGGTATATGACAAGTCTAGTATTTAAAAAATTTATTACTAATGCTAAATCGGTTCCATTAATTCGCCATAATTCTGCGAGGTCAGTCGTACGCGATAAATTGCCAAGAGTCTCGCAGCGCCGCGCGTCGTGCCTAGTGAGCGATGACTTTAATAGTAATCAGATCAATATTAATTAATTAAATTCGTTTAAGACATTAATTAATTTCAATATAAAACTGTGCTACTTTTACCATTTCATTAAATAAATTTGATTAGTCTTTCAAAGTGCATTAATATTTCAACTAATATAACAAAAAGAAATAAAATGAAAGAACCCTTAGACATTGCATTTCCTGATTTTAAATAATTTCCTTAGGTAAGACTAAGATAAAATATATGCTTTGTACTAGGTGGTTAATTAAATCTCATTTACTACTTAATAGCCGTATTGACAAATAAACTATTTAAAAGACAAGTTATAAGCTTTCTAAAGCCCTTGAAGTACATTCTAGTTGAGGCAAAGTTTATCAGAAGAAAATTCATGAGGTTTCCACGGCTTTGTCCAACATCAAACTTCATTTACGAGCCAGATATAATTTATTAAATTTAAATGGAAGAAATAATGTATTAGTATAATTAGAAGAGTGTGTAATAAAAAAAGTATCTACATTGATTTAGAGAATAAATTCCAAAAGTACATGAAACTATCTAAAAGTAGATTAATATCTAAACAATTTACGGTAACCTTTTCATTTAGAGTACTTACAATAAAATAAATACATATACAAAAGATCTCAAGTAATGAAATCTAAGGCTTGCCTGACACGAGACGGACGTTAACATTAAATTTAGTACAATAATTGCGCGCGTCGATTTAGTAAATTCTCATGCAAGAAAATAGAACCATTTCCAATTTCTTGGATGAGTACTGAAAAGTTGCGGGAAAAAATATACGCGTTTGTATACAACTCGGATATTTGAAATTTTACGTTCGCTGATAGAACGATGAAATGCGAATGTTCGTGCACTGGCTTTAATACTATAATTGCGCGCGCCCGATTTAGTAAACTCTCATGCTAAAAAATAGAACCCGTTCTAATTTTTTAGATAATTAATTATCTCTAAGTTGCACTTAGAAAAACACGCGTTTGTACACAACTGACATATATAAAATTTCACATTCTGACAGAACTATTCAATGCGTGTGCTCATGTACTTAGTTTACAAATGTAAGTGGCATACAGAAATGCCGGAGTTTTAAAAACTATATATAAAATTGCGCGCGTAATAATTGTACTAAAGTTAATACTAAAATCGGTTTCGTATCAGGTGCCTCTAATACAAAAAGATTTTAGACACAATAAACTAATTTTATCGACAGTTTCTAAATATCGCCCACTCTCCTACGACCATCGTGGGCCCACAAACAAAATCGAGACTCGGCGGTTTTGGTTTCAAAACTAGCATTAAACCAAAACCGCAGCTGCTTGAGCGGATAAATGCCATAAGCGTTTTTATGTGTTTATTTTAATTTCTATGTTTAAAACTAAAATTAAAACCCAGATTAAAGACTATATTTCTGCTGTGAGCGTTCCAAACACTCACTTTTTTACATTAAAAGATGCTTAATATATTTGACATACAAAGAAGAATTGTCATCTTAAGTTGTATTGGCTTACACAATGTAATTATATTTGTTTTTTGAATGCACATAAAAGCAATATAGGTTTATTGATGAAACCATCGAGGCATGGAAGATTGCGACTTTTTACTTTCGTTGCCCATCAAGCGTGCCGCCGCTCACAAACATTTGAAAGTGGGGCCGGAGGCCATCCTTCCAAAACTTTGGAATTCTTTTATGGGACATACACACGAAACAAAATAAAATTCGACGAGATTAAATCTTCCGAATGGAGAGCACGGCGATGTAGTCTAGCATTTTCATGTTATCGGGTGAGGCAGACCTTTTCAAGGGAAAATTGCAAAAAGTACAACAGAAAAAGGCATGGCTGCGGGCTATAAAAAATGATAACATATTTAGTAAAAAAGAAACATGCAAGCTTTATATATGAAATATCTTTACCACAATTAATAATCTCAATTAAATGTCGATCATTCATTATTTATTATAAAGTGTAATTTTTTTTTTTTCAAAAGTCAATGAAATTATTAATAAAATACTTGTGCACAAATAAAACTGGTAAATTTGCACCGTACTTCGGTCAGTTCGCACTATATGCACAAATATTTAGCACATTTCCCAAATATTTTACACATTTTGCAAATATATGATGTGTCTGTCTCATCGGTCTTTCACAACTAAAAAAGCAAAAGTTTTAAATTAATTTTGTAATTTTAAGTTGATATAATAGGTGCCCCAATACTAATCATCTCGAGAATAAGTGGAAATAGTATGCGATTAAATACACAGTATTAGCAAAAAATACCTTAAATGTACCATTAAGAATGAATAATGCAATTTATTGATAAAAATACGAAATAATTTTAAAGCGACTGAATATATTGCTATATTCTTCAAAAAGAATCAAATGATATATAATTATCCGATGAACTCGTATTATATAAGCATTGCCAAAATTGCAATAATGCTGGCAACCTATAAATTAATTTCATAATGACCATTTCCCTCACAAAATTTCAGTCAATCATATTAATAAATATTATCAAAATCACCTAGCAACGAACGAATATTAGCGATTAATTGATGCACCATGAAAATACCCGGGTATTTGCACATGTGCATTGAGTGAATTTTTGTTTGACATTTTATTAATAACTTCTTTTCGTTTTGGTCAATCAAGCTAGATAATAATAAGCTCGCATTAGTTGAAGACCAAATTTTTCGAGGTTACGTAAAATAGGTATCGATTTTCATCAAATTTACGCAATTGGTAATGTGACAGTTTACGCATGGAATATTTAAATTAAAAATGTATAACTTTTTTATAGTGTTGGAAAAGATGATTTCTTTCTTCGAAAAATATATATTTGTTGTTATAATAAATGATATATTATATACATTTTTGCTACGTGGAAAAAGGTGTATTATTATTAAAATTAAAATCCTATAATTATTATTGGACACAATGTAAATTTGCAATAAATAAATAAGAATAACACATATCAGTAAGTCCGGAAATTTGATGTCGGTTAAGATAATAGGATCCGCCCTGTTTGTTTATCGAATATGTGTGTATATCCATCCGTGTTAGATATTTTCAAGTGATCAAGATGACTACGAATGACATCAGCAAATCCAAAGGAAAGAATAGGGATCGGTCGGTGAGTCACAGCTTATCGTAATACAATAACGCCATAAATTGATGATATCGCGATCCAAAATGCGCCACGCTAAAATTGTATTAATAAAAGCTGAGGGGAGGCATCCTCAGGCAAAATAGCCCCGTCTATGAACACACTCGCACAATGGAAATTTTATAATAGGGGAGCAAAACATATTTCTCGCGAAAAATAACGAGTCAGGTTATAGTAATTATTATTTTATTTGTAAACGCCATTTTAGTCTATGTATAATTTTTTGCTTTGGAAAATGAATAAATATTTCAGTGAATAAATGAGGCGGCAAATGCAATAAACTTAGTAAATAGTTTTATGTGTATATGTACGTACTTGTTTTTACGACGCAATAAACGCAAGCGTAAATCGATGATTACACCTTAAGCTAATTCGTGGCATAATATTATACCAAACATAAAATATTTACAGTAATTTTAATTGATGTTATTTGCTATAGGCAATATTTTATTTTACATTAGTCGACATAATTTAATCAAGAGATTTGACGTTTAATTGAATATAAATTAGGGCAATTTTCAATCATTAAAATCAATCAACGTCAATAACAGCTTTTACAATTAGTGCATGGAATGGATAGATCATATCATCATATTGTATGGTGTAGATTATACATAAAATTGTGAATAAAATATTAATCCAAATCCTTTATTACTTATTACTATGTACAAATAATAAATTTCAAATTATCAACTTACAACCGTATAGCCCGACCTCGGTAGCGTATCGATTGGGTGACCATATAAGATGCTAAGGGTTCCGGGTTCGATTACAGGGTAAGGTATGGCCGTTTAATAGTCGATGTATTTATTAAGAAATTCTAATAATAGAAAAAATGCATTGACTAATGATTTACTTTATCAAAGCAAAAAAAAAAATTTAAAAATGTATTAAATTTTAATTTGATTTGAGATCTGATCTTGCATATTTATTAATTTAGGTGAGTAAATGAATATACACTGATATGCTTAATATAATTTAATTACCATACCGGTTTCAGATTTTCAGCCTCTTCAATGATTTCTACAACGTATAAATACATTTACAATATTCGTATCATATTAGTCGGCGCCGATATTTCTATGTGTATTGTGCTAGCATAGACTAGACATACGCACAATTGTTTATGTATAAACATATAAATAATGTAATAAATGATGAGATCAAAAATGCATTTCCACATTGTTATAGAACATAAAAGCAATGCCAATTAAGATACCTTCATAGCTCAATTGGTAGAGCAGTGGACATGAAATGGTTGTGAGTTTGATCACCACCCGAGCTGATTTATTAAAACTTTTTTTTTCAAAATGGAGTAATGACATAGTAATAATTTAATAATTATAATATTCTAATTTCAACTTAGGCTACATTTAAAAAAATTAAATTGTAAATTATTATTATTTACAATTCGTTTTAAATAAATTAGTTTGTCTAAGATGCATATGTTCGCATCGAGATCTATTATACTGGATTACATTCTCAATATATTCGTTCGTAAATACAGAGCAAGCTTACATTTTGTTTTCCATACAAAGGTGGCGGGCACGTAATACCACTCGAGTATCTAGACCGCCAAAAAGTGTGCACCATATGCAAAACTTTTTTATTGTGCATTTCTCAAAAAGTTGTGCATCTATCAAAATCTATTTAACTTCTTTCAAATATACCAAGTGATCTATACTTAATCAGAATTACGTTTCTCAAAATTATCAAAACACTAAAAAGTACGATATTTCTAAAATTACAATTTGTTAGAATTGTCTTATTGCTAATTTTGAAAAACACAATTTTCTAATTAAGTAATGAATATTATGTACATGCACAAGATTTTAAAAAAAATTAAAGCATATTAAAAAAATGTAAGTATGCTTGAACCACGCAACATTTACTACAATTTTTATAAAAAATAATTAATGGCGTAAATCAAACATGGAACTCCTAACATCATATATCGTCTCTCAACCGCTACGCCCTACTACCGAGGGCGGCTTATAAATTATAAAATGTGTATCAAAGTAAACTAATAAACCGATTTCTTTACATTGATATGGGGTTATGTATGGTTATGTATCTGACATTGACAAATATTATTAATTAGATTTGTTTATAATGATGTTGCTCCACCTCAATTCCACTCATAGATTTTATATCATCTATTTTTTTCGTGACAAAGTTCATATGCACTTAAGACGCTTAAGTTCATATGCACATCACGCAAAAAAAAGAAAATATAAAATCGATGAGTAAATGATAGATTCGTGAGACGCTAAATTTCGCATTGAAAATTCTAGAGGACGCACGCCATGCAACTTTTCCTTCCTCCCCCTCGCACGATTTATGCAAAGCGTATATGCATTTTTTAATAAATAAATAATAAGCAAGTCAGCAATTATCGAGTATGGCAATTATACTTCAAAAACATATAAACTTCTTAACCTTAATTTATATATATATATATATAGGTTGTTTAAGCGTCCAGTTATATTAACTGGTGAAAACAAAATTCGACGATTATCGGACGTTTCGGGAATTTATCCCTTCTTCCGCGCTCAAAAAGGAACAACAATAAGTATTTTTGGGGTACAATTAGATATTACAATTAATATTATTACTTAAGACAATAATTATAAATATTTGGATAACAATTTCCATTTTTGTTAAAATTATAAAAATATAAATAAAAATAAATAGATAAAAGAAACGGGATAAAAACAACATTCATGAGAGTAGATATAGAATCGCTGTGGCTAATGATATGACTAGATGTTAAGTGATTAATGCAGACTAGAATTTAATTGTATTGTAAGTTTCGCCAAATAGTATGAACAAGACTAACAATTTTTCTTATTGCGAAGACGTCTATAGGTACAACAATTGTTTGTCCTTGAGAATTCAACCGTTGAATAAAATATAGTCTATCTAAGAGCGTATTAATAAGTAAAAATAATTTTATTATCATAGGTATATAACAAGTGGTTCGTATATTATTGATATTTTTTATAAATGGCACGAATTCAAATACCAACGATTATACAACAAGTTGTATTTTGCAAAGACTAGTATTAGAATGAGTTTCATTTATAAAAAAATATATTGATAACCACGAGCTTTAATTTGGCATAATAATATAAATTTTGCATTTAAAACAATTATTTATTAAAACTTCAATCTTCTTAGGCAATAAATGTATTAGAACATAAAACGAGAAATCGAAAACTACTACAAAAGATACATTCCATTGGTTTACTAAAAATTAAATCCAAAACCCTATACAATTATCAGTCATCTGTAATGGCAATATATCTTCATAATATACTATTTCTTCCGAGTTGAGAATAAGATAACAATAAGCTCTCTTTGATCCTCCCAATAAAAATGATTTCTTTGCTACCCCTGAAATGCATCACCCCGAACCTCAATATAGCAAGGATAATTGAATATCAATACAATCTAAGCAGAATATTTTATTTCGTGACATTATAATTATTAAAATATTATAACCGCTACGATCTTAATCTTGGTAAAAATAGCCATGAGGCGTGAAAGAGGTAGGAAAGAAAATTGGGCTGTAAAGAAATAAAATTTGATTATGCTATAATTCACGCCGTTTATTGTTATAAGTTATCGAAACGGTGACAATAATTGGAAATTCCTTAGTGCAATTTCATTTAATAGTTTTGCTGTAACAATCTCGTTTATTAATCAAACGGCAACGCTTATTAATGTACAAGTACAATAATCTAATTCGATCTTGTAACATCCATAAATCGATATATGCCAACCGAAAGATATTCTAGAGATTTATGAAATGGTAAATTGAGATTTTTTTTAAATATTCTACATTATATAAATATTAAATGCAGAACGGTATAAATCATATATAAATTCAAATTGTAGAATTATGATAAAAGCTAGTTTGTGTTATATCAAAATCGATCAAGCTAGGCAATTTCAGATAAGATCAAAAACTTCATTACATAAATTGATGTACATAGTATATACTATATTATTCCATGTTATACTTGTAATTTGTATGTTGAAAACATCTGTTTTATATAAATCACAAGCAACACAATACATGCAATACTTACTATATTAACATACATACCTTAGAAGCTAATATAGCGTTCATGGCGCAAATCTCAAATTCCGTAAACAGTAAAATATTTATTTGACTTATTATAAATCTTTTATTATAGCTATTACGGATGTGTAATATTGTACGAGTTACAGTATCAACGTAACGTGCCGTAGAAGAGGTTTAGTAGAGCACTAGAAAAGCATCCATCAGAAATTTTAAAAAATATCATAAACCACGTTTACACTCGGCTCCTAACGGCATGTGTTAACCTGGACAGGGAGTTACAGAAAGTATAGCAAATTGGTGAAGGGTTTGCATTGACGTGAGACCAGTGGTTCGAATATATATTATTTCATAGTATTCCTGCTGATTATTTTAAATTAAGTACATTAGAAAACCGTAGTAATGTATGTTTTGTATAATTGCATTAATTTTTGTCCATGTCGTTTAAACAAACTTGAATTGAATTTTAGTAAGGAACGGGGGTTTCATACATTTGCTTTAAACTTTTTAAATATTTTGGTTTTCTGTTTAATTATTGTATTGTTGAATGGTGGTAGCCTTTACTATATGATATTGCATTTTAATAAATAAAACAACTTTTTATATATCTTATCACGACAAATATTTATTAAACCGGACTAGTTTCGACCAATTACGTGGTCATCATCATACGGTGATGTAACCACATTGAAATAAAATATATTTATTACCAGGATATTGCATAAAAATCTAACAAAGTATATAGCGTTTTCTCTAGCAGTAGAGTATTTTCCACTTTTTTGAAATGAACAACATTATAACTTTTTACATTTATTGGTAAGTGATTTTACATCCATTATAAATTAAACGTTTTTCGTAGAAGATGGTAACTCTGTGATATGGAATAGATGCATTAATGTGTTAAACATTAGTGATATACTTTATTTGATGTAAATAAATCACGATGTTTAAACATACATACATACAAAAAGTACCTCATATATACGCACTCGGTAAAGTCAAGATGTTTAATCTTTTAAAAGAGTTCCTGCAGGAATCAACGGCTAATTTTTGCAAATGAAATATTCTAGAAAATAGATCATTGTTTAACAAGCCCACAATAAATTATACCATAACGTAAATATGAGTGAAAGTTTCCTAAGTACAATGTTTTCAAGATAACTCGACCACAATTATTTAACATGCATTTTAGGGAATACAATATTTTAGACAATTTTTGTGCTAAATCATCTCATATATTTTCAATAAAACATTCATAAAATATCTGAGGTTACACCAAGTATTTTTGCCGATTGCACTAATTGAACAGTATCGTTGTTTCTGTTGACTTTTGTTGGTGCGGAGGCAAATCATTGATAATTTACGTGTATACAGTACACATGATGTTTTATTTTTATTATAGCAAGTTTAATATTATCAAGCCATTCAATAATTGGTTTGTATACGCTATCCTGTGACATTAGATGTTCTACAAAAGTTTTCTTTTTTATAAGGACCGCACAGTAAAAATCTTTTAAGTTTTAAAATATATGCATCGATCCAGTGTTATCGTACATTCGTAGACACAGCGTTATCACTGTTATGTTACGTGAGTTGAAAGCGAAGACCGGAAATCTAGACGTTGGATTTTGTTTCAGCATATAACGCTACACTCTCCTTCTCGCCTTTTGTGCGCGAGGTTTTAACTTTAGATTAAGTCAGTTTTGGTCAGCTGTGACATCTTCGGTGTATGAAACAAATATTTAAGATTCATCTGTGAAGCATTTATCAAGATCAGTTGCATATGTCAAATATAAAATGGTACCTAAGATGAATCCTTGAGGTTCTGATACAGGCTGTGATTTAGAACAATTATCACCGATTTCAACAAATTGAAACCTGCCAGATAAATATGATTGAAACCAACTCAGTACAATACCTCAGCTAACCTAACCCAACCCAACCCAACCTAACCTGGGCTAACCTAACCCCATACCGGTATAATTTCCAAACAATATATCGTGTCGAACGCAATCAAATGAATGCCTTGCACAAGTCAATTAATAATCCTAAAGCTATTTCACCTTTATTCACTGCATCGATAATTCTACGAAAAAATTAATTTTACGCGATATTTATATCTCTTGATTGTTTAAGTCCATGTTGATTTTAAAAAATGTTGTTATGATTAAAGAAAATATCAACCTGGTATTCAGTTTTCTTTTTCATATAGTTTTGAAAAT
>JARJEC010140458.1:0-13484 GCA_030264575.1 Tachinus sp. AB-2021 | reverse complement strand
TTCACTTTTGATTGCAAGCGAATTATGATTTAATTCTTGCTCTAAATAGACTCCGACATTTCTAAATCGTTTTCAATAATTCGCAATATTCAAATGGTAATGTTCCGTTGTAATTTTAACGTTTATTTGAGAAGCGCTCCTAGTTAAAGCGTATTTTCTATCTAAGCTTACCAAAAAATGCGACATTTTTCAAACTGCTGGTTTTATTTTAGGAGATACATATAACTGTACTCATTGGAAGACTTTTGATTTCATTTTTTAAATATGCATTTCTTCACTTCAATTCACATTTTGTTTCTTCTGTAAACCTACAGGCCAAACAGAGGGCGTCCGTGAAATGGCTGCTGTCGAAGGCGTTCGACAACAAGGTGCCGGAAAACCTGAAGGAGCCCTTTTACAGGGATCACGAGAATCAGGAACACCTGAAACCGCAGATCGTCGGCGCCCTGGCTAACGCCGAAATGTACTGCGTCGCGTTGGGCAACATCTACTCCGATCCCAATTACCACAACCTGAACCATTCTGCCATCCTGCAGACGCTCAGCAGGAAAGGCGCCTTCGCCTCGGAACCCAACATCTCGCAGCTCACCGAGACCACCCTCATACAAACGAATCCTCTTCGAATGGTAAGCAAAATTAAACTTGTTTTTATTTTGAAATTAAATATTTTAGTAAACAAACATTTAACCTAAAATGTACTAATATTATTATTGCTCCTAACGTATTGCTAACAATACTTTTGCAGAATGCTCACATGGCTGTGGTAGAATCGATAATGACCCTCTACGCGAAAGAGGTGGTCTCGCCCGATCGCGTCGTCGCCGCCGTGCAGAGATTCAGTCACGATAGGCAGGCAGTCGCCGCCCCCGACAATCACGAGCAGGGAATGATGCTGTGGGTGAATCACACAAACGAGGCACTCATGATGCGGATGGAACAGGAGCTCGAATACGGTCGCATCACCAACGGCGGCGGCGGCAAGCCGAAGGTGCTTGACATACCCAAAGTGAAGGAACTCAAAGATCTGTGCGACGGAGTCGCGTTAGCGGGACTCATATCATACTACTGCCCCGACGAGCTGCCTTGGACGGAAATGCGCGTCTCTTCGTTGCCCACGGTCTCGGACAGTCTGCACAATCTTGGTTTGGTGCAGGATTTCTGCATCAGGTGCTTGCCAACGTCAGTGTTCCACATGCTACCAGAAGATGTCACCTATATGAGGGGGTAAGCAGTGCCAACAACGCCAGTCTACCAATCAAACAATTGAACATATTTAACTATACATAATAGTCAAAAATCAGCAAAGTGGTTTAATTCTGAACTATTCAAATGGGGAAAACAAAACTCATGTGAACTGTCACCGTTATAGTGACTTTTAAAATGACCTCAACAACACAATCAAAATGTATAAACAATGATTTTTTCGAGCGCTCAGCCTTAAAAACCTATCTCTGGCAGCAATATTACATATATCCACAATTTGAACCGACAGATTACTTGTCACTTGATCATGCGAGTTTGTTTTCCTCATTTGAATATCTGAAATGCGCCATCTGTTGGATTTTGCTTTTCTCCTATATGCATACAGTCTTGAAAAACAAATGAGACTTAAATAAGAATTAGAAGTATTTGAAACTTAATTCGTGTGTTTGCGAGTTTTTGCAACAACTCTTAAGAAATTCTCAAGGTTAAATAAGGTTGTTTGGCAGTTTGGTGGTAACATACATTTGATTATTGACGCTATTGATAATCTGTAAAACTTAATAAACAATTCGACCAATAGGACGAAATCGGCTGACCTCTGATTGTTAAATTTTGAACTGCTCGAATGGGAAAAACGAAACCCACGAAATATATCAGAAACATAACCTTTAACGTATTTACTGGTGACCTTTTTGGTTATAAATATTAAAAAGTTTACGAAATTTTTTCCCTAAAACCATCAACAGATCGCTGGACACCGATCACTTGGATTTTGCTTTCCCCATTTGAACATCTATCGATTCTCCATTTTTGCCTATAGAAGCCTGAATTTATAGGCCAACTGTTTGACATATTTATTTGGCTGCGACAATCCTTCGAATATTGATTTTGGTCGTTTCGTTTTGTTTTAATATATCAATTGTTGCAGTTCAATGAAGCAAAACCTCATTGTGTTCCTGGCCGATCTCTTCAATCTGCTCGAGATACATCCCGTACAATGTGTTCGTTATCCGGGAATGGATAAAGCTTTTTCAGGTAAATTAATCAGATCTATCGACATTTTTACTAATTGCTACTACTACTACAAACACCCCTAAAATTTATTTATTTTTTTGAGAACAATAACGACGATAATGATTAAAAAAGCAGAATTTATTTTCGTTTTGAATTGGTTGCCGCTTTTGTTATTTGTTTATTTACGTACGTTTTATAATCCTTTCCATTACCAACAAACCCGTTCAGATTGCGTTTAATTTTTCAGCAATTTAAATAACTTTTGGCTATCGGTAAAATTAAGTTTGACCAACAATCATATAATTTCTAACCTCAAAATATGGAAACCTTTTGTGCAAGTATGCTTTTCGATGCACGTAACTATTACACACAAATTTGAAACTTTAAGGAATTGATTATAACTGTCAATTTTACGATAAAATTATTACAATGGGAACATGAAATATTGAAATCTGATAAGAAAAATATAATAGGAGTTAACCTAGCTTACAAAAAGGTAGCCACCAATTTTAGCTGAAATTCACATGAAAATTTAACACAATCAGGTGGGTAGGTCAATACTGAATACATTACCCTACCCACATTTGCATAACACGGGTAGTGTTATGGATTTTTTAAATGTAACACATCTAATAGAACAACTTCTTCCCTCAGTCATGCAAAGATTTTATTATATTGCTTTGCAAATCTAATCTAAATTAAATATAAATTATTTCCGGTTCAAAATTGCTTTATTTAATTAATTAAATGTAACAATTAAATAATCGATGGTGTTGGTTTTATGCATGTTACATGTCCGATTATTTTATAGACTGAATTTGACATGTTGCATCGTTTATATAGCGTGAATTGTCCACCGCTAAATATTTTGAGGTTATGATGTAATTTTTTCAAATTAAAGCGGGTGGTGGTGTAGTTTAATTAATTTTTCTAACTTGTTTGGTGTGCGGTATCGTATAGAAGAGTTCCCAGCGCGTAATGCCCACGGGGTGGCGCACAAACGCAACTTACCACCCACGGTCATGACACCCATTCCTGACCTGCGAAGTGGTATAGACGTTCCTATCGTACTACAAACGTTCCAAGGTAAATCTTACCAACGATCTTCTAGAAGCGACCATTTTTTTTTCAATTTTTTATTACATTCATAAATCTAGAAAATCATCCATCCTATTTTTGTGTTTGAAATTTGTGTTATGTTGTATGTGTTTCGCATCACATTATGTGGACCCCAAATCATCTGTCATTTATATCACAAGATACGGGACCCGGTTTGATATGAGAACTATTTTTTTCGTTGACAGTAAAATGCTAAACAATTTAATTTTTGCAGATGGCAGAACTTTTAACGGATATTTTTTAAGTTGACAATAAACTTTTGACAGTCGACGGAATTTTTATTCACTCATTCACATTTTTTATTTATTATTGCATTCGTTTACCCGCATTTTCGACAATTATACAAATCAATTTTAATTTTCATGGTTGGTATTTATTATATACACTGTGCAATTTATTATGTCAAATGTCATACGGTTTATTGAAATACGGCAGAATTTAAAATAGCAACCGTATTTCAATTAACCGATACGACTTTTGATACAATAAATTCAACAGCGTCAAACACACATTACTAATGTTTGACGGTTGATTTTTCAATTTTGACTTAATGTTTTAACTGACGAATAATTCTTATTCGTATATTAACGGTTGACGGAAATGCGAATTGATCGACGAAGACAAAACAATAGCTTTTGTAATTTATGAGGCAGTTGTAATATTTAGCAACATCTAACTAAGCACCAACATAACCTCAAATCAGTTGCCTTTAAATGCTTGAGTTTGTAGTACAATCATGGCTTAATTGTACATTTTTTATAGCTTTGCAATGGCTTTTATAAATCGATCTTTTATTTTCAATTTTGTACAGTTATCTTCAACAAATTATTTTATGCATGTGTGGTTTAGCCGCTTTACTAACAATGTTAATACATCGCAATGCATGGGCTTGATACTTAACCTTACTTATTCACATCAAACCAACTAATTTTTTTTGGTTCTGACATAATTGTTTTAATTTAGTGATGCGCACCCCGACACACCAACCTCTTAAGAAAACCAACTCGCTCCAACAGAGCATGTCGGAAATGAGCGAGGACAGCTTGTTGAGACGCAGCTCGGAGGAAGCGTTTGTAGTCCATCGGGGCAAAAACATTCCTACGCTCAGTTCTGTGATTCATGATGAACCGCTCGTTCCGTCACGCAACCGATCCAACAAGGAGAAACAAAATACCGATACTAAGGCGGACGAGAGGGGTGACAGCAAGGCGGCCGGAAGACCGAGCAATTGGAACGAAAACAAGCGGACGTTTGCTGGCAGACGATCGAGGCGCAATTCAACGTCTGACGATTCCCAATTGACAATTGAGAATTTTGGTGGGAGTCAGGATAATATCAATTTTATTGGTAGAAATCCCGATAAGGAGGTAATTACAAATATAGAAAAAATCATTAATAGTAAATATAATATAATAAATAAAATTATTTTTAGGTTGGTGCGCATGTCGGTAGGAAAATATCCGCTCCGGCCGCCCCTATCGTGCCCATAGAAAATCCCGCTGTGCGTTCATCGCTACAGGATGCACGGGGTTCCATACAATTAGGTTATGATAACGGTTGCGAGAAACACGAGACTGAGCAGGAGAATTACAAGCTGAAGAGGCAGCTTAGTAACGATGAAATGACATTGCGCAGCTACATGCACGAACGCAACAAGGAAAACATACTGCAGGATTATGTGGACGGTGAAATCAACAACCGCATGTCGTTTGCCGATCTGAAGAAAAGCGTCACCCCCGATCCTGGAGGTATTAATATTTTTACCACTCAATTCAACGAATTACTTGATCTCTTGCTTATTATTATGAGGTTAGATATTACAGGTTTATACTCCATTTGTCTTGACATTTAAAGTGGACACTTTTTTTATTTATTTCAATGTCTACAATGCGTAAATATAAAAGTCAAATGACTTTTATTTTATGTGTTTTCGTTAATTGTTTCACAAAAATGAAATTTAGTTTATTTTTTATTCATTTCAGTTTATATTGAGAGAATTTTATTACTAAATTTATTTCAAATAAAATAAACACCAACGAATGTAGAAATGAATGGCTACCAAAGTAAAGTCAAAGCATTCTATTCGTAGAAAATAAAATAAAAATGTCAAAAGTGACAGAAATGTAAAAATTGATGATTTTAGGCATTCAATTGGTGTACATGCAGCAGGAAAAGGAAACCCCGTCGAAGTCGAGCTTCTTGAACAAAACCAGCACGACAAACGGCAACAATGAGAAAAAAACCACGACGTTTGCGACCCTCCCGAACACCACAACGTGGCAACAACAGAGCACGAACAATCAGCAGCAATCGGACAACGTCATGACAGAGGACGGACGGGGTGATCAAATAATGGCATCGCAATTGAATGACATCCGTATGAAGCTCGAGGAGAAACGTAGACACATCGAGAACGAAAAGCGGCGCATGGAGATGGCGATGAACAAGCAACGGCAGAAGGTTGGCAAGGCCGCTTTCCTACAGGCTGTGGTTAAGGTGAGGCGGGCGCTTTATTAACGCTGAACTAATTTTTTGTGTGTGTGCAAAGACGGTGAGTGGTTTAATAACCCCCGATTTGTGTT
Source organism: Tachinus sp. AB-2021 (assembly GCA_030264575.1). NCBI lineage: Eukaryota > Metazoa > Arthropoda > Insecta > Coleoptera > Staphylinidae > Tachinus > Tachinus sp. AB-2021. The sequence continues at coordinate 7,566 of JARJEC010140458.1, read as the reverse complement.
TTCTAAATCAAGCTGAATGAACTGGTAAGGCGCTGGTGCGGTTGCTGCTGTCACGGCACCGGTGCTAGATTCGTTACAAAGTTTTTGTTTGTTTCGTACGTCTCGCCATTTTTGTGCTACAATTTTTTTTGCAACTTTATAAATAGCTCAACGATTTCATTTCGGTCACGCCGAAGATCTGGAGTTGCAGCTTAAAAAATTGCGAGATTATGATCGAACGTCATCTTTAGTTTAAACACATCATCAACGCTTAATACATATCCAGTTGGTATCACCGTTGAAGAATGTTTCCGAAAGTTGGAAGCATATTCATTGATTTTTATTTATCGAGTAAACTAGCTACATTGCCAATTTGCAAAAAGCAACAAAAAAGCAATCGATTAAATTTTCCAGCATGTGTTGAGTTGTAATCTTTTTAATAGCATTATTATTATTAATTTATTTTGTTTTATAATTGGCAAAACACACTTTTCTGGAATGTTTGTTGTTCTCTGCACCCGATTTTTATTTGGTGGTTTGTTTAATTGCAATTTTTTAATATTTGTGCATCCGAACTTGGGTTTTTTATCTCTATTTATTGTTTGTTTTTTTAAAATTTATTTTTAGTGAATGTAGAGGTGTCGGTTTTCTGTTTCCAGGGTAAAGGTGGTTTAGTAAAATCGTCCTCTGACGCTATGGTCGATAGCTTGATGATGACTGGGGACGGCTCGGAGCCGTCAAGTCCCACTCAAGCTACCTCCGATACGGCCAGTGCCGTTACAAAACCCGCTCGACCTGTCACGCTGAAGGTAATGTGTAAATAAATGATTTGTGCTTTACTAATCTCGTATGTTGTTGTTGTTGTTGTTGCGCACAATGCTTTTGTTTACTTATATTTAGTTAGTTGGTAATATTGTTTGGTGTCCTCGAGAAACCAAAGTGCCATTTTCAAATGGGTGAGGTTTGTCGTGTTCTAGGATATATCGGATGATGTGGCCAATGTAGAAAGGAAATGGATGGACGATGGGAAGCCGTTTGTGGAGACGCGCAGGACTCCCGATATGGAAAATATGGATTTAGAAACCTACACCCAATCCATGTCACAGTTAGTATTGCATTTGATAATTAATAAAGGTATAATTAGTTTTATCGATGCTGCAAACCGATCGAATTAAAATGCTACTGCTTTGTTAAGATGTTGATCAGTAGTTTGTAGTATGACCAATACTAACCGGGTAATTTTTAGTATGAATTCTAGTCTACAAGATATACAGGCGGACATACAACGTCTTGCCTCACAGCAAAACCAAATACAGTTAGCGCAACAACAGCAGTTCTTGGCACAACAGCAGAAACAGATATTGCAACACCAACAGCAGCACCACCACCAGCAGCAACAACAACAGCAGCAGCAACAACTCCAGGGCTTCCAGCAGCATCACATCCCGTTCACATCTCAACAGCCGTACAACCCACAATATCCTCAAGGTAGTTAGAAGTCAATAAATAAACACAGTAAGCTGTGCAATTTATGCTCCATATTGCCACTGTCATTTATGACATTGTAACTGTCATTCATATTTCTGAGGCAATTTCATAAGATATTAGGGTCATTCACATACATGTCAGGTGATTTAAAGCATTTTGATTTATTAGATTAGCGGTGCTAGGCAACTTAAAAACACGCCGTGTATTTAAAGTTGCATATGTGTTTTCGAGCGTACACTTCAAAACTGTGGGGAAAATTGTTAATGTGAATGGCCCTATTGATATTAGTTTGTTGATTAGTAATCATGTCTTGTAACTTGGAAGTTTTTAAACCAGGTCCAATTTATAATCCGCTTCAATCGTCGGCGAGCGCGCCTCACATACCTCAGTCCCTTTATCAGCAATCGAGAATTCAATCGGAGCCTCAGTTTTTCCTACACAGTGGCCAGCAGGAACAGTTGGCGCCGTCGCCGCCCGTGGCCCCGCAGCGTCGCACCTGGGCGCAACAGGCCCAACCTCCTCTGATGGTTTCCAACGATAGCTACCAGCAGCAACCGGAGATGCGGACGTGGGGCAAACCGCAGAATCCGAGCGGTTTTATTTTACACGAAACATCGTCTGACAGGTAACTGAACTGGTTTTCTCCTGAAATTGAAAAAATCTAAAACAAGTTTCTTGAAATTTTTTATAAAATGTGCATGATTTTGAAAATAATGCGTTTTTTTTTTTTTGAATTGTCAAGATACGACAGGTACGTAGATAATCGCTATCAAAACGGCAGCGGTGATCACAGTATGAACCACAGCAATCTCAGCGGTGCCGGTTTTACCCTTAGTCAGCAGCACCAGTTGTATGGTTCGCATCACAGCACGCCGAGCACCTCGCCCCAACATCGACAGCACCGGCAGATTTCCCAGCTGCTGGACAATAAGCGCTCCTCGCCGGTGTCGCTGCAGAACCTGGAACCGGTCCGGCCGGAGAGGAAAAGCAGCATCATTCACGCCCCCATACCTGCCCCGTCCGTCGACGATATGGAACCGCAAAGCATATCGTTTATTGGCAATCCCGATGAAGACATTAGTGAAGGTACATTACTAATTTTCTACACTCGTATGTCTATGGGTCTGGAGTCACAGTATGTTAGCGAACGGTGTTATCGTGGCAATCTTCGAATCTAAACCGCTACTGTGAATCACAACACTAAAAATATCAATTTGGAATCGGCCAATAACGCGCTATTATATCTAATAAGATTGCGAAGATACTAATATTTTTTTGGTAATATGGATATTTCCAAATTGTTCTACATGGTGTTATGAAACATTTATACAGGACGTTTTAAAGTATCTACACAGGGTGCTTCACAACTGTCATTTCACCGGGCGTTTTAAAATGTTTATACAGGGTGTTTCAAATTGGTTATACTGGGTGTTTTAAAGTTGTTATACAAGGTGTGTTTCAAACTTTTTACAGGATGTTTTGAAATGTTTTTTATGGTTTTTCGAATAGTTTATACTCGTTGTGTCAAACAAAACAAAATATCCTTCATTTTGGACGGGTTATTTTGACTAGTTATATAAAAAGTGAACTAAGTTATGAAACAAACGATTTGTTTTTATAAAAGTCTTGTTGTTTATTGCAGGTATAAGTAGATTAAATATTACGTCCGGCAGTCGGACATATAGGATACCCTCGCCGACGCGACCCCTAATCACCAGAAATTCGTTCCAACCGTCGCCGCCGCTGGAACCGGCGCCGCCGGCGGATATCGGCGGTTTAGATAACGGCTCTGATCCGAACAGTCAAAAAGGTTTCTACATTAGTTTCGACAACGAACAACCGAAAAGGCCCAAGCCGCCGCTCCGCACCAAGAAGGGTATGTCCCCGAAGAAGGAGAGAAGCTACATCGAGGACGACGATACTTTTCTGGATAGGGAACGGGAAGCACAGGTACCGCTCGTTCTGTTTAATATAAATGAAAATCGAATCGATTTGTCGGACCGCTTCATGCAGCAATCTTTTTTTCCGTCACGCGTTAATTCAGTTTTATTTTTTGTGCAAAGGAAAAATTGGAAAGGAGGAAACTGCTGGAAAGGGAATTGGATCAGGAGAGGTTGAAAAGGGAGGTGGAGGACAGGAGACGGTCGCAATTGGAACGGCATCGCAGGGAGGCCACTAGTCAAGAGAGGGAGAGGGTGAACGCTGCGTCTGCCATTATCATAGGGAGCGACCTCAGCAATCCGGATCCCGTAAGTTTATATTAAAAAAATTAACAACGTAAAATTATTTGTGTGGTCGTTTTTTAGTTGTAAATTGACAAATTTCAATTTTAACGGACAGCATGAGTTGTAAGTTGCCACAACTAAAACGAAAACCGTAACTGCCGCACTAGACTTTTTCCGATCTTATTTTTATTTCTAAGTTTTTGTAATTTAAATACAATTTCAGGATATGAGCGACGAGCTGGAACGGAAGAAAGAAAGAATACTGATGATGTCGCTGCAGCGAAGGCAGCAGCAGGAGGAGAGCAAAGCCAGGAAGGAAGCGGAGGCGCAGGCGTGGAGAGAGAAGGAGAAGGCCAAGGAGGACGAGAAACTGCGAAAGAAGGAGGAGCAGGCGTCCAGAAGGCAGGCCATATTAGAACAACACAAATTAAAGAAGGCAATCGAGGAAGCTGAACGGGAGGTGAGTTATCGATCGTTTTGGACGCAATTTGACTGTCATGTCATCATTACACTGGATGTACATTACCAATACTTTTCCGTCATCCTCTTCTTTCTTTCTCTTTACATACAGACATGGTCGGCCGGTAGATACGATTGGGTGCGTCTATTTTTATACTTACAATGTCAATTATACAAACACCTGAAAAACAAAACTTTTTTATAGCTGTCCGATAACGGATTTATATGTATTACGTATGTATACTAGCCACGTTACTCGACTAAAGATTTAACAAATGCCTGATTTGAATGATTATAATTTCATCATTTAACTGCTCTAGTCGAAAAACAAGCTAGAAATGCGCAGGTGCCCGGGACAACTGTTGCGATACGACGAGTGTCGTCACATCGCAAAGCACAGCCTTTTGTGCATTCTTTGTGTTTTTTATCGCTTATTTGATTTCAAATTCAGTAATAAAATTCATGGAAACTTCGTTTTCTTAAAATTAAGAAAATATGCGAAAAATGAGCAGAAATGCACGTGACGTAGGCAAGAACGCCATCGTATAAATCCGGTCCATTTAAAATTATGCAAAAGTTTGTAAATTCAAAAATATTTAGAAACATTTGTGCAATGGAAAGTATATTGCATCGGACAGCTATTGTTTTATTTTATTTGTAGCAAGAACATTTTTAGTCTATAGTTTAGTGCCTGCACATTTATTTAGTTTACAGATTAAACAGTAGTTTTTAGCATTTGTTTACACCGAGTGTAGTCGTTTGGTTTGACATTGCAGTTCGGATTGACGAGCGTTTAATTCGAAAGTTTTCTTCAATCCGAACGCGATTTTTTTTCAATTCAATTTTTTTATTTCCCAACAAAATTTAAACATACTTTTCATTTACACAGTTTCAACACATTTGATCTATTCGTCACCCGTACCAAGTAGAAAACCGAAGTAATAATTTTATAATATTATTCAAGCGAATTTCATTTGATGGTTAAATTGCAACTCTTATCCATTTGAAAATTGGATCCCCCTTTTATTATTGATTATATTAGAGTTATTATTATTCCGTGGCCATATTTGTTGGTTGTTTTAACTTTCTGATCAATTTATAGCAACTATAAATTTTTCTTAGTTTTTTTTAATCGTCGATTTGCAATAAATTGTTTTGTACGCGAACTGTTTCGTCGTATTGCACTTTTTATCAATTGGTTATTTTTAAAATATCTATAAATGCGAGAGATGCACTTCTCTCGCATTCTTTCGACAAATTTTTATCGTTTTCACGTTATTTTTACACCACGCGGATACTTACGCGCGCCCGCAGCTAGCACACGAAAATCATTCACTTTGCTATTCCGGCTCGCGTCCCACTCGCGCTTTATTGCGCGAGAGAGAAAGAGGAAACGCTATTTTTAGTTAGGCCACTTCCTTATTTTAAGCTCGATCTTGTTGCTTTTATTTGGCTCAAGTTTGTGAACTTGCTGCCCGTCGTTCGCTGCAGTGTCGCTGCACCTTCGCCCACAACAAAAACAATAATAATAATAATAACAAACAGTAATGTCCTTCATCTATTGGTCAATGGTAAATTTTTTCTTGTTTTTTTTTTAACATAGTACATATTTCTATTTTTACGTTTATTTAAAACCAACTTTCTATTTAGAATTTACTTTTTGTTCTGATGATGGTTGCACATCTAAAAATAATAAATTAATAAACATTTTAAAAATCGCGATACCTTTCAACTACTTATTAAATAGACGCTTCATATCAGTGGCCATTTGGTTAAATTAAAAAAGAAATCGGTCATTTGTGCTACCAACGATTTTCTGAAGGTGCTCGTTCGTGAAAATTTGGCGAATTTGAACAATACAAAACAAAAGAATTGACTTTGGTGCTGCTGTACTGACTAAGGATGTGTAGACATCGAGCCTTGTACAAGCTTATGCATATCACTCATGACCCTTACGCGTGACGTCTAATTTACCAAATCAATTGAATCGAGACGCAATGCCATAGCATAAACGTTTACACATCAATAATTAGATTTTTGTAACGATTTTTAGTTTAGTAGTTGATGAAATTCGGCCAAGTTTCAAATCGAATGAATCGTAAAACGATTTTGTCATTGTTGGTTGATCTCAATAGGGCAAGGATGTGGACAAGGCGCTGCTGAATTCGTTAAAACCGACGCCGAAACTGAGGGCGAAAGGTTCGACGGCGCGGCCGCGGCCCAAAACCATCCACATCGACAGCGGCTCGGTGGAGATGGCCGAGGGCATGCTCCAACCGTCCAGAGGCAAGAGAGGCTCCAATTCAAATCTCACAGGTAAAAACGCCTCCTCCACCGCTACAATCGATTTTTTTGCAAATAACAGAAAGACAAGACATGTAGCCTACTGTTTCTTACATGATATTATATTTTTTTTTGTACATTTATTTTATTTTGTGCAATTGTATAATATTGTAAATATATCCTGTACAAAATGCACACGAATTGGTTTTACGTTGCACTCTGTGATCCAAGGCGGGTCGAAAAGGTGCTTCGGATCTTCCATCCCTTCCACGAATTTTCGACTCGCCTCACATTTGCCAATAACCTCCAGTGGGCTACATGCAAATTTTGCCTTAGCTTTTTAAGCCAACCCCCCCCCGCAGCCCCGCTAATATTTATTTCTTTTATTATTATTTTTTTCAATCCCATAATTTTAGCGTATACTCCGTCCTCTATGAAACGAGATTATTATAGAGGTTCTCAGGACAGCTTAGCTAGTAGTGGATTGTTATACAAAGGTTTGTTTTATTTTTAATTTAATTTATTTATTAACATTTATTTTTTTGCATTCCTGCAATTTTAGTTTTATGGTGTTGTTGCAGTGTGTATTGGGTGTTTAAAGGTTCGATTGATTGTATCTGACACTTATTGCATGATATTTATGTCGACACAAATAGTTGACAATCAGCTAACAATAGAAATATATAGGTCTGACATAAGTTTTTCACAGTTTGCATTGTTACGACAAGCAATAAGTGTCAGATGTAAACGTAACATAATAGTGATAGTTGTAGTAATAGCTGCGAGTATGTTGTAGTGTGTTGTGTACTGTAATGCGTTACGCATTTAATGTTTTTTCAAAATATCTTGCACGATGAAAAAATGCCATTAAATATTAAAAATTAATTTAGGTAAAATTAAATTTCACATTTTTATTTGAGATCTTTTACAATAAGCAAAAACCTCTGTTTGCTTTGATTATTCAATGGTTTTTCTTTTCGTTTAAATTTACGACACATTTGCCGGAGTTTTTTACTGTTTTCCAAATGAATACGATTTGTCGAAAATGTCATTACCAAAATCCTCACGAGGTTGGACGTATCGTGTTGCTACTTAATGATATCCTTACTATATTTTTTACTGAATAGGCCAG
>JARJEC010140385.1:0-10178 GCA_030264575.1 Tachinus sp. AB-2021 | reverse complement strand
ACAATATTTTCTGAAATTTTATAAACGCACAAAAAATTCTATTATTTGCTAGATTGTTCTAAAATGTTTTCCGATTTTGTAAGATCGCACAAATGTGTTCAAAAGCATTGTATATAGAATTATTCTACATAGAATGTTCTAAAATTGTTCTAAAATATTTGCAAAATTTTTAAGATTTCAAAATAGCTTCTATTATCTTCCAGAATGTTTTTTTAATTTTTAAGATAGTACAAAAGATTTTATTGTCTGCTAGAATATTCTAAAATTGTTCTATAATGTATTCTCTATTTTTAAGGCGGCACAAAAGGTTCTATCATTTTCAGAATTTTTAAGAACGCACAATTTTTTTTATTGGGAAAATGTCTATTGTTTTTCAATCATCGGATGTTTTCAAAATAATGTTTTCAAAATTTTTAAGATCTCAGAAGCTTCAATTAATCACTTACTAGAATCTATAATATTTTTTGAATTTTTATGGAAGCACATAATCTTTAATTTGCTTCTAGAATGTTCTAAAGATGTTCTAAAATATTTTCATAATTCTTGAAACTGCACAATTTTTTTTATTTTATTTAGAATATTCTATATTTTTTCTGCAATATAATCAAGAATTTTTAGAACCGCACAAAAGATTTTATTATCTGCTAGAATGTTCCAATATATTTTTAGAATTTTTAAGAACGCATAAAATTTTTGTTTATTCTTGAATTTTTCTAAAATGGTTTTTAACTGATTTCAGAATTTTTGAATTATTTTACTTAGAACGTTGAATTGTTTTATAATATTTTTAGAATTATATGGACCGTACAAAAGCTTCTATTATTTTTAGATATTCTAGAATGTTTTTCGAATTTTGAAGATAGCACAAAACCTTTTATTTTCTTCTAGAATATTCTAAAATACTTTCAGAATGTTTGAAACTGCACAATAGCTTCTATTGTTTAACTAGAATATTCTATAATCGTTCTACAATATTTTCAGAATGTTTATAACCGCACAATAGATTTTATTATGTCCTAGAACAATGTTCTAAAATTATTCTAAAATACTTTTTGATTTTTTTAAGACCGCATAAAAATTTTTATGATCTGCTAGAATGTTTTAAAAATGTTTCAAAAATACATTAGGAATTTTTGAAATCTCGCTGGTATTTTACCTAGAATCTTTAAAATCGTTTTAAACAATTTTCGGAATTTTAAAATACTTTTTGATTTTTTTAAAACCGCATAAAAATATTTATGATCTGCTAGAATGTTTTAAAAATGTTTCAAAAATACATTAGGAATTTTTGAAATCCCGCTGGTATTTTACCTAGAATCTTTAAAATAGTTTTAAACAATTTTCGGAAATTTTAAAGCATCACAAAAGCTTCAATTATCTGCTGGAATGTTTGAAAATTGATCTATATTATTTAAGAATTTTTGAAACGTTCTAAAATTGAAATGTTCTAAAATTGTCCTAAAATGTTTTCTGCATTTTTAACACCGCCCAAATGTGATGCTAGAATGTTCTAAAATACATTCAGAATTTTTGAAGCTGCTCAAAACTTTCCATTGTTTTATCTAGAATTGTAGTATCATATTTTTAGAAGCTTTAAGATTGCACAAAAGCTTCTACTTTCTTTTAGTATGTTCTAAAATTGTTCTAAAATATTTTCAGAATTTTTGAAACTGCACAAAAGTTTTTATTGTTTTATCTAGAATTGTAGTACAATATTTCCAGAAGCTTTATGATTGCACAAAAGCTTCTATTTTCTTGTAGTATCTTCTAAAATTGTTTTAAAATATCTTCAGAATTTTTGAAACCGCTCAAAAGTTTCTATTATTTTACCTAGAATCATTTAAAATTGTTTTAAAGTATTGTTGCAATTTTTGAAATATTGAATGCTTGAATGCTTAAAAAATTGATCGCGCGGTAAAGCTTCTATCATTTGTTAGAATGTTCTAAAGTTTTTCTAAAATATTTTCTTAATTTTCAAGACAGCACAAAAGTTTTTATTATCTGCTACGATGTTCTATAAAAGATCTAAAATATTTTAAGAGTTTTTGATACTCCACAACAGTTTCTATCGTTTTAACTAGAATGTTCTATAATTGTACCAACCAGAATATTTCCCGAATTGTTAAGATCATATAAACGTTTTTTACTTTGTTCTAGAATGTCCTAATATTGTTTTAATTGTTTTAATTGTTTTTATTCTCTGCTAGAATGTTCTAAAAAAGTTCTAAAATATTTTAGGAATTTTTGATACTGCACAACAGTTTCTATTGTTTTAACTAGAATGCTCCATAATTGTACCTACTACATTTATTCCAGAATTGTTAAGACCTTATAAACGTTTTTACTTTGTTCTAGAATGTCCTAAAATTGTTCTAATTGTTTTTATTCTCTGCTAGAATGTTCTAAAAAAGTTCTAAAATATTTTATGAATTTTTGATACTGCACAACAGTTTCTATCGTTTTAACTAGAATGCTCTATAATTGTACCTACTACAATATTTCCAGAATTGTTAAGACTATATAAACAGGTTTATTTTGTTCTAGAATGTCTTAAAATTGTTCTAATTGTTTTTATTTTCTGCTAGAACGTTTTAAAAAAGTTCTAAAATATTTATATAATAGTTTCTATAGTTTTACCTAGAATGCACTATAATTGTACCTACTAGTTGTACTAATTGTACTACAATAGTTTCAGAATTGTTAAGACCATATAAACGATTTTTCTAGAATGTTCTAAATTTGTTCTGAAATAACAAAACTTTCTATTATTTCATTTAGAATCATTTAAAATTGTTTTAAAATATTTGCAGGGTTTTAGAACCTTGTCAGAATGTTCTAAAATTTTCTCCGAATTTTCAAGAGCGCACAAAATATTTTATTTTCTTCTAGATTGTTGTATAAAATGTTCTTAAATATTTGTATAATATTTGAAACTGCACAAAAATTTTATGTTTTTACCTAGAATGTTCTATAAATGTTCTACAATATTTCCAGGAGTTTTACGATAGTACAAAGTTTCAACTTTGATCAAAATTATTCTAAAATTGTTTTAAAAATATTTTCAGAATTTTTAAAACCGCACAAAAGCTTTTATTGTTTGCTAGGATGTTTTAAAAATTGTTTTGATTTTTTTAAGAATTTCCTTATCTACTAAGATCTTCTAAAGTAATCTAGAGGTTATGGGTTCGATCCCCATCCGAGGTGAATTTTTTAAAACATTTGCTTCAAATTTTGTAGTAATTATTTAATAATTATAATATTCTAGTTTCTTCTAAAATTGTTCTTTTAAGCTTTTATTATTTTGTTTAGAATGTTCTAAAATTGTTCTACATTTTTTTGAGCATTTTTGAAATCACAAAATTGTCCATTATTTAATAGAATGGAGCCAAAAGTTTTTAAATTGTTANTAGAACCTTGTCAGAATGTTCTAAAATATTTTCCGAATTTTCAAGAGCGCACTAAATATTTTATTTTCTTCTAGATTGTTCCAAAAATGTTCTAAAATATTTGTATAATATTTGAAACTGCACAAAATTTTTATTTTTTTACCTAGAATGTTCTATAATTGTTCTACAATATTTCCAGGAGTTTTACGATAGCACAAAGTTTCAACTTTGTTCAAAATTGTTTTAAAAACATTTTCAGAATTTTTAAAACCGCACAAAAGCTTTTATTGTCCGCTAGGATGTTTTAAAAATTGTTTTGATTTTTTTGAGAATTTTTTATCTACTAGGATCTTCTAAAATAATCCATAGGTTATGGGTTCGATCCTCATCTGAGGTGAATTCTTTAAAACATTTGTTTATCTACTAGGATCTTCTGAAATAATCCATAGGTTATGGGTTTGATACCCATTTGAGATGAATTCTTTAAAACATTTGTTTCAAATGGCGTAGTAATTATTTAATAATTATAATATTCTAGTTTCTTCTAAAATTGTTTTTTTAAAGCTTTTATTATTTTGTTTAATGTTCTAAAATTGTTCTACATTTTTTTGAGCATTTTTGAAATCACAAAATTGTCCATTATTTAATAGAATGGAGCCGAAAGTTCTAAAATTGATGTAATGCATTTTCAGAATTTTAAAATTTTCAAGGGTACACACAGCTTCCGAATATTCTACAGCTTCTCAAAATATTTATAACACTTGAAAATGTTTCGTTTTTTCCAAAGATTCTTTAAAAAAATTTGACATTTTTAAGCTCCACTGCGTTTTTGTTATTGTTTTAAAATCATTTGAATAACAAATTGAGGATATTATCAAATTATTTATCTTAAGTGCCCAAAAGCATTCAATATGTTTTGGAAGAATTTTTAAAACCAAAAAATTTCAATTATTTGAAAATGTTGTAAAAGTTTTCTTAACAATTTTACAAAAATTCAATGATTTTCATAGAAATTAGATTTCTGTTTTCTTAAGATTCTGTGATATTAAATCGAAAATATATAAAGTGACCAAAATTACGGGGAAAACCCAAATAATATACAATTTTAATCCGAATTGAAACATTACGGAAAATATTTGATCGATTCGTTTAAAAATCGTGCGGTAGTTTTAAAATATGCGGCCACATTTAATGTTATCATGGATTGGATTGCATTGGTATACATTACACGGTGAAATTTTCACTCGGCATGCAAATGACTCGATTATAGCAGTTTTCTCTTCAAGGCTTCAACCGTAATTTATATTAAGTGCCATAAATTACAGTACTACTGTAAATTTGTTTGGCTACGCTCATGCAAACAATACAATTAATTAATTATTTAGGGCTATGTTTGAAATAATTCAATGATTTTTTTTCCGCTGACTAGTTTCGGCTTTTACACCCTTTTCAACTAATTTTGCTTATTATTTGATGTCGTTATTGTTATTAAGTTGTACCTATCTATTAAGAAACGTGCGGCACAAATAAATCCAATCAAAACAAATTATTTTAATTGCAAAATTATTTATTATTTAGCGTTTTTTAAAAAAAATTTCAATTAATATAATTAAAACACTCGAGATTATAATTGGATTTATTTAGATTTCTTTTGTTGCGTTATTCTTGGGGATTTGATAAGGAAAGGTTTGATAAAAATTGTCTAGACTTTGATTTTGAAATGTATTGATCAAGTTTTAATAAATTCTTTGTGTAATGATGTTTACAAATAAGCCAAGTTTATTGGTATTTAAGTTGGGGTTGATTGGACTGTTATTCCCAAAATTTGATTGAATTATATTTTTGTGCGTGCGTGTATCTAAGAAGTGGGTCTACGAACGTTGACTTCAATAAATTTATTATATTAATAGAATTGTAAATATCAAATAAAATGTTTTTGTTTGCATTGAGATCGTTTTTTTACTGGCAAGCAAATGAAATGATTCTTTAGATTTTCGTATAAATTAAAATTGTTTTTGCCTAATATTAATATAATTAATATAAACTTTATTCCCACAAAAAATCAACTACAGGAATTTACATAAATTATGTAAAATACTAATTGTTAAGCTAGAAACAAAATATCAAAATAAAAATATAGAAAAAACAATGATTGTGCTCTTAAAAGCAAAAAGATATTCACATAAATATTTATTTTCACTTTTTTAATATTTTTATTATAAAAAAAATTGAAACCAAGTGAAAATAAATATTTAATATATAAATATTTATTGTATGAATATTAATAATTTTCACCAAATTAAAAAGAAAAACTTTGAATACATGCAAAAATATAATGCTATACAAATACTAAACTTAATACCGAAAGTAAATTTGGAAGAGCCTTGTTTATGTTATCGTAAAATTTTCAACGCCTATTGCAAGAAACGTTAACATTGCTTTTCAAAACAATAATCCGTCAATTGATACGATCCAAATAAACATTTTGAGATTTATTTTTATCGCTTCAATTAAAACGCCCGGCGCGTTTCGTAACGGTTCTTCCTGTTTATGTTCCCAACATATTGCAATGAAGGAGTGTTTAGCTATTGCGCTTGTATCGAATTTCAAACTCAAAAAATCGATAGAAAAATAGTCGTTTTTATTAGACGTACAAACGCTAAGAAAACTAATTAAAAAGTATTCATTTGCATTTTTCTTTTATTTTTCGTTTGTTTCGCTTTTTTTACATTTTCTTATTTATTTATTTATTTTTTCATTTTATTCGCATTTTATTTTATTTATTGTTTATTTTTTGAAATTTTTTGTTTTCTTTTAATTTTTTGCTTTATTTTTGTTTGTGTTTGCATTTAGTTTTTATATACTTATAATCAGTTTAATTTATTTTGATATCTTTCATATTTTTTATTTGTTCTTTATTTATTTTTTGTACGGTTTGCTACTTTCGTGTGTTTTTTGTTGTCGTACATTTGTTATTTTGGTCTTTTTTTGACATTTTCATTTTTTTCTATTATTATTAGTTCGCTTTTAAAAATTTATTTGTTGATATTTTACCTGTTATCATTTTTTGTTATTTTTGTTTTCATCATTATCTAATTTATATTGTTTTTTGTATTTTTTGTTAATTTTTTTCATTATTCTTTGTGTATTTTGTTTCAAAGATCTGCATCAAAAATAAAAAAGCGCCGAGAAAATATTGTGAAATGTATACAAAAATATCGAATTTTATTATTTATTTAGTTATTTTTGTTTAATTTTTTTATTACCGATATTCTTATTAATTTTATTAATTTTGGCCAAAAATTTATATGAATCATTTGAGCGCATCGAACTTATTCCGGTTTTTTTTTCCAACTTTTTCAACTTCATCTTCCTAATGCACATTATACATCGAATAAAAATAACTTTTTTAGTTAATTTTTCCTTCTATTTTTTTTTTCGAAAAACATTATATCGAGCTGAGACTTCTATTGAAAAGTAAACTAAAAACAATTATTTCTTTGAAAAATTTATTGCAACTTCTCAATGAACTAAACATTGAATAAAAAGAACTTTTTTAGTCCATTTTCTTTCGATTATTTTTTTGAATAACGGTATCGATCTTCTATTGAAAAATACACTAAAAACAATTAATTCTTTGATTTATTTTCAATTTGTATCAACTTCATCTTCTCAATGAACTAAACATTGAATAACAATAACTTTTTTATTCAATTTTTCTTTTGAATTTTTTTTTTCGAAAAACACTGTATCGTACTGTAAAAAAACTAAAAACAATGAATTTTTTCATTTTTTTCCAATTTATTTTAACTTCATATTCTCAATGAACTAAGCATTGACTAAAAATAACTTTTTAGGTCCGTTTTTTCTTCGATTTTTTTTTTCGAAAAACAATGTATGGATCTGAGACTTCTATTGAAAAATAAACTAAAAACAATAAATTTTTTGATTTTTTTTCCAATTTATTTCATCTTCATCTTCTCTATAAACTAAACATCAAACAAAAATAACTTTTTAAGTCCATTTTTCCTTCGATTTTTCTTTCGAAAAACAGTGTATCGATCTGAGACTTCTATTGAAAAATAAACTAAAAACAATTATTTCTTTATCTTTTTCCAATTTAATGCAACTTCATCTTCTCAATGAACCAAACATTGAATAAAAATAACTTTTTAATCCATTTTTCCTTTGATTTCTTTTTTGAAAAACAAAGTAGCGAAAATAAACTAAAAACAATAAAAGTTTTGATTTTTTTTTCCAATTTATTTTAATTTCATCTTCTCAATGACCTAAACATAAACTAAAAATAACTTTTTTAGTCCATTTTTTCTTTTTTCCATTGTTTTTTTCGAAAAACATCGATCTGAGACTTCTATTGAAAAATAAAATAAAAACAATTATTTTTTGATTTTTTTTTCAATTTATTGCAACTTCATGTTCTCAATGAACTAAACATCGTATAAAAATAACTTTTTTGGTCCATTTTTCCTTCGATTTTTTTTTCGAAAAACAGTATCGATCGGAGTCTTGAAAAATAAACTATTTCGTTACTTTTTTTATTTTATACATTTTTCGAATAGCTCTGGATATTTTTCCATGGTTTTACAACAATTTTGACCATCTACAACGTTTTTCAATTAATTTTTTTCAGCATTGTTGCTTTTAAAATTGGCATCAACATTTTTTAGAAAAGTCAAAATAAAAAACTGAAATACACAACTGAAAATACAGTTATTTAAAGAATTTTTTAAAAATTTTATAAAAAATTTGCGAATTTTGGCATATTTGATTACTCGAATGAGCTTACAGTTGCTTTTGAAATGAATTGGTTTTGAAAAAAATTATCAAAAAAAAATTACTCTGTAAACCCAAGGATCTTTCAAAATTTTATTAAAAATTTTATAAATCAACAAATTGAATTATCTGAATAAACTTTACTTTAAGCTTTCAGTTATTTTTTAAATCACCCTTAAATTTCACAATTTGTTTTTAGAAAATAAATAAATTTTCTAAAAATGAAATCGAAAAGTGAATGAAAATATAGAAAATACTCTGCAAACATAAGGATTTTTTTCAAAATTTTATTGAAAATTTGGAATCATTATAATTGCTTACTTGAATAAAATAGACTTTGCGCTTTCAGTTGTTTTTGAAATACCTTCCTTTAAATTTTCAATTGTTTGTAAATTACTCTCAAAATTGGTTTTATGAAAAAGCTAAAATTAGTCTGTAATCGTAAAGATTTTTGAAGATTTTATTGAAAATTTGCAATTAGCATACTTGATTACTCAAATGAACCTTATTTTGAGCTTTCAGTTGTTTTTGAAGTCACCTTCAAAATTGCTTTTTAGAAAAATTATCAATATTAAAAACTGAAGAAGCTAAAATTACTTAGTAGTCTTAAAGATTTTTGAAGATTCGATTGAAAATTTGGAATTAGCATACTTAATTACCCAAATGAACCCTATTTTGAGCTTTCAGTTGTTTTTGAAGTCACCCTCAAAATTATTCTAGAAAATTTATCAAAATTAGAAACTGAAAAAGTTAAAATTACTCAGCAATCTTAAAGATTTTTAAAAATTCGTTTGAAAATTTTTTAATTAGCATACTCGATTACTCAAATTAACTTTACTTTTGGCTTTCAGTTGTTTTTGAAGTCATCCTCAAAATTGGTTTTTAGAAAATTTATCAAAATGGGAAACTGAAGAAGCTAAAATTACTTTGTAATCTTAAAGATTTGATTAAAAATTTGGAATTAGCATATTTGATTACTCAAATGAACTTTTGTTTGAGTTTTCAATTGTTTTAGAAGTCACCCTCAAAACTGGTTTTTAGAAAATTTATTAAAATTAGAAACTGAAAAAGTTGAAATTACTCAGTATCTTGAAGGTTTTTGACGATTTGATTGAAAATTTGGAATTAGCATACTTACTTACTCAAAAAAAATTGCAAACTTTTGAAATTTGTTTAATTATTGAAAAATATTTGTGCAATGCCCGCATAAAATGCGTTTTCAAATAACATTAGTTTACTATTTCTCGGTATTTTTATCATTTTTTGACACGTTGCAAATTTTTTTTGACATTTATATTATTTATTCTCGATATTTTGCACGTTTTGACAGCTTCGTCTCAATATTTCTTTTGTCGACATTTTTCAGGGTTTCTTAACATTTTGCGACATTTTTCCGTACATTTTTCAAATAATTCTTAATTTTTTTTATATATAATAATAATAGTTTGCAATTATTTTGCATATTTTAACATTGCGTAGCATTTTTGGAGACATTTTGGAACTTATTTTTGACATTGTCGAAGTTTTTCAAAAATTTTTGACCATTCACAGACATTTTCCCAATATTTTGGGAGAAGGTTTTCGAACTTTGCTTAAAATTATCGACATTTTACAAGAAAAAAAGGGTAAAAATTATCGAAAACAGAACCAAAATGTTCGAAAATAAAAAATTGTTACAATTCTAATGAAAAATAAAATTGTGGTCAAAAATTAAATTGTTGCCAATTTTTATGAAAAATAAAGTTGTCATCAATTTTAATGAAAAATAAAATTGTAGTAAAAAATAAAATTGTGGTCAATGTTTATGTAAAATAAAGTTGTGGTCAATTTGTATGAAAAATAAAGTTGTGGTTAATTTTTATGAAAAATAAAGTTGAGGCCAATTTTTATGAAAAATAAAGTTGAGGTCAATTTTTATGAAAGATAAAGTTGTGGTCAATTTTTAAGAAAAATAGATTTGTGGTTCATTTTATGAAAAATAAAATTGTGGTCAATTTT
>JARJEC010140320.1:0-24977 GCA_030264575.1 Tachinus sp. AB-2021 | reverse complement strand
TTATATTTAAATATATATATATATATATATATATATATATATATATATATATATATATATATATATATATTTCACGGTTTAAAATTAAACCTTTCTATCATTTTTTATTTTGAAATAATTATGTAGCGTCTCTAATGTACGGACTTTATTTTTACTCTTCAAAGCAAAAATCTTAAATCTTGCTTTATTTTTTTTATGTAAATATCTCAAAATCTCCTTAATTATTTTTCATTTATGGGCCATTTTGAACTAATTCTGATATAAATTTACAACAAATATTACTTTGATTTTAAAGAAGAAATTTACCAAATATGGGAAAAATATTACTATAACTGCGGATAATATTGAAATTTGTTGGAGTTTTTTTTTAATCTTTGGCTAACGGAGAGGCGCAAATTATACAATTGTCACGAGCGCTTCATACCCTCATTACGGCACTGCATAGCATAGAAACATTTTAACAAATCCCTTACATGCTTACATAACACTTTCAACAGTTTATGATCAAAAGTAATTTTAAACCCACTTGCAAGAACATTAGAACCCTTCTGAATACCCTAATTATCCTCATTTTAATTCAACCTAAATCACGTCACATCGCTCATTCCGGCTTTAATTGAAAATATTAATTTGTATATAAATAAAAATGCAAAATGCTATAAATCTTTTACAAATTTTCATTAAATACGTATTACATAATCTAATAATTACAATAATCAATAACTGAATAGTAATTATCAAGCTTTATTCCATTACACGATATTCTAATCTCGAATTAATTTAAACCCACATTTGGTTGGAAATAAAATGGCAATTGAATTTATTATAATGCTCAATTAACGAATACTTAATTGAGGTTAAAGGCCGTGACCAATAAACCTTTTCATTGTCTCATTTAATTGCGCGGCCCTATTTTAATTTTAATAAGCTCATTCTAATTAATTACGGGTCCATTTAAATCTTTTAAACTATTTTGTCATTAAAATGTATTTGCTATTTTCTAGATAGAAGAAAGTTAAGTTTTAAGGAGCTGCTTAATACAATGTAATGCAGTTCTTGTTGGGAAATTTATTCTGCAATTTACGCTCTGTTAATAGCTTCGTATTATTGAATAAATTAACAGAAAAATAATTAAAATGAGCTTAGTTTCATACAGTATTGACAAGACTACTGAATTTGTTAAATATAAATAAACCTATTATTTATTTAGTTGTACAAATAGCTAAACAAATACTGGATACATTGATTAAACTTTAATAATTGATTTCACATCTCTTAGCGTAAAGTTCTTTACTTTGATGTTTTTATAAGCTATTCGTGCATAATGCTTTTACATTTTACCTACAAATGATTTAATTTCAATGTACTAGGTTGAAAAGTGAGAACTTCTATTTTGCTATCAAGTGGTAGTTTTTTGCCAAACAATTGGATATCGAAGAGCACTTCAGACGAGCCTTATTGCAGGAGCACACACTATTATGTAACTTTTTTATATTAAGTTATTGAAATAACGTAAAAAAGTTAAATGTTAATGTTAGGATAAGTTTTGAAAGTATTGTAAATAATTTTTTTTAATACTGGTCGAAATTCAATTTTTTGAGCACCAATCCAAGAAAAATTATAGTCTTTAAATTTTTGTTGTGCGAACATTATATTTAGATATTTTGTCTAAATATTTTAAATCTAAAAATATAGTAGACGTCCTTCAATTTTTATAAATATGATATTTTTTACGGCACATAGGACAAGAAAACAATATGTCGTCACTATTATTTTATTTTCGGTAAACGTTTCGGATCATCAAGCCCCTTCTTCAGTACTATAATTATGAACAATTGGTACATTTATAATAATTGTAAAATGAACAGGACAACTCACCTTCAATAAAAGATTTTTGTTTTTAAAAACATAAATATATAAATAACACATAAGTGTATACTACTACTTGTAGTGTTGCTACATGGTTGTGTATTAAATAAATTATGATTATTATTATTCTTATTAATATATTAATATATATACTTGGAATTGCTAGCTTTAAACACCAGTCAGTAAACAATTTAAAAATTGCATTACTTCAGCATCTAAAAACTTTATTTAGTTATGTTTCTAACTATTTGGGGTTTTAGAACCAAATGTTTATGCTT
Source organism: Tachinus sp. AB-2021 (assembly GCA_030264575.1). Lineage (NCBI taxonomy): Eukaryota > Metazoa > Arthropoda > Insecta > Coleoptera > Staphylinidae > Tachinus > Tachinus sp. AB-2021. Next base: position 22,830 of record JARJEC010140320.1, on the reverse strand, counting down.
CTATATTATCTTTAGAGCTTGAGTACTATCAAAAATTAGTAATTATTTACAGTAATTCCAAAAAAGGTTATTTTCATACTTATTAGACCTATTTTTTAGAAATAAACACTTATGTTTTAATGACTTCAAAATAAGGCCATTTTACATTTTAATTGTTTTTAGGGCTTCAAAATTATTCTCTTTGTGCACCTATTAGATAGTTTTGTTAGTTTTATTTTCTTAAATCTAGTTTTGGATGTTTTGTTAGCCAATCGGAGGCTTCAAAAAACTTTTTCTCTAAATTGTCTTGCAATTTTTATCATGTACCAATTACAAATCAGTTCAAATTTTTGTAGAAACTGCTACCTAGAATTATTTTAAAATTTGAAACTTGTTCTTCCTGCCTTTAAATAAAATTGTTTTTAGGAACTTTAGAACTGGCAAAAGTTGTTATTTTTAAGCAGCAACCAAATAACAATTAAAATGTTTGTACCTAACCACTTTGCTTACAATTCTAAGAGTTAGTTAGTTATTTTTTGGCAAATCAACCTAAAAGATTATTGTTGCCTATTGCTTAACTATATATATATATATATATGAAATTGTAAAAAATGCAAAAAGCTGTAAAGGGGCATATTACAACAAAATATTAATAAACAAATAAAATAAATATATTTAATAAAGTCCATACAACGGCCAGACAATATCTAAGCTGTAAAGATACTTAGATATTTCTGGATTTTACCATATATTATACACACAGAAATAAAACAATCAATAAACCTAAATCCACGCACCCAACCGTCTGAGGTGTAAAAACTTCAGCAAACGGTCCACATGCATGGGCTGGTCGCTAGATCTTGGGAGAGTTCAGTGGCAACACGATATTCCAAAATACAATTCTGAGATTTAAAACTACGTCTTCCTCTTTCTAATCTCTTTTTGTGGCTACACAACTGCTTATTCAGTGTATTAAATAGAAAATAGTTGAAGTCTTTGGTAATATTTTTGTCTCAGACTTAATTTTAAGTATTTTCTTACTCATTCTGTAGGCAATAGTTTAATCTTTATACCTTTAAACTACATTCAAATTTTGCAAAAATTGGCATTTTTGTTCACCAATTGCAAAACAAAATAAAGTTTTTGTAAAAATTGTTAATTTTTGTCACCACTATGAACCTTAAAACAAGCTTCCTGCCTCTAAATTGTTTCTGGAGACTACAAATTGTTAAAAATTTTATTTTGCACCAAAAAAAATAAAACAAATTAAATTTGAATCTTCCAAATTTTGCTTTTTTATATCTTGCTTACAATTTTGCGGCAATTATTCAGAATTACAATCATCCTTCTTTATTAATAGTTGCATTTTTATAGTATCTGAAGTTTTTCTAATGTGACTTTATTACTTTCTTTTTAATTTGAACACTATTTTTATTATGTTTGAAAAGTATTTCATGATTTAAAATGAACTATTTCTATTAATTTTTTATTTTGAAACAATTTTTTAATAATGTTGCTATTTGTGGAAGAGAAAATGCAATTTATTACAGAAAATTATATAAATATAAATATTACGAAAAATTGTAATTTGCTGCAAAATTACAAAAAAAAAAGTAATTTGTAAAAAAGTTTAAATTTATTAGATTTACAAAAGAAAGTTTATTAAAAATGTCGATTTATATCAGAAAATTGCATCCATTTAAATTTAACAAGTTGAATTAAATTTTTTATTTTATTTTTTTTCACCTTCACCTACACCAGTATACATAAACAAGCATATATAAAAATTATAATATATTACTAACATATTTCACGATAGTTTTTAAGTTTGAATTGTGGGTTATAGGCTTCTTGCCAAGAGGTCATAATTTGTAATAATAGCCTTGAGTGCAAAATGTGCTGTCTTAACATCTTTTTAGTAAAAATCGTGTGTACCCAATATCGTACAATATTATATATTATAAACATTAAATGTGATAGCTTAACATATTTTTACAATATTGAGTACTCACGATTTTTACTTAAAATATTTTAAGACATCACATTTTGTACTCAACTCTCTTATTACAAATTTTGTAGTAATAACCGCGTGTACTCAATATGGTGTCTCAGCACGTTTGTAGAAATTGGCGAAGGGGTTAGTTAATTTAATATCTTACAATGATAAAACTTTCCATAAATTTTATTTATCTAATTTTATAGAGAATAGAAGACAGCCTAAAATTGGTTTTAATCATTCTTTATCAAAATCGACAAAGAAATGTTGAAAAAATAGGAAATTGAAAATATTATTATAAATTATATCAAGCAATAAATCTCATGAGAAATTTTAAATTGGATTTCTTGAATAAAAACTAGATATAGCAATTATAAAATCGCGAAATTCAAAGAGATTAATTTAATATGTTTTTATTTCCGAGTATTCGTCAAATCCCTCCTACAAAAGCGCGTTGTGTTTAGTATTTTTAATTAAATCTGAAAAATGCATTTTATGGGCAATTCCGATTCTTAGAAAAACTGGATGTTTATTGTAATGATATTTTATTTGTGTTCATTTTTTTTTTTTTAATTAAATATGAAATGATTAGTTTTCTAGGAAAATACTAATAAAAAAATCTCGGTATTACAATCTTTCTCACTCGTGAAATAATAATAGACTCAAGCGAATTAGATTATTTACAGTCTAGTAGACATTTTAAATAATAAACGTACTCACTATTGCTTTACTTTTATTACATCATAACAAAGGTGTTACAATCTATATAGAAAGCATCATTAGCATAATAATCCTTTTATGTTTGCTCTTGAAATAAAATTATAAACAAAAACGGGCCATATCGCAATTTAATGCTTGTCTTTTCTCAATATTTAAGTATTTTTGTTTGCATTAAGGTCATATAAAATACGATATTTATAGGCTTATATAAAGTCCCCTTAAAATTAACTATCATTATTATTATTGTATCGGCTTAACATCAAAATAAATAAATATAAAAGTGTTAAAAATTTGTATGTTTCAAATAAATTTGTATTTAATTTAGCAAAATTAAGTAAATTTGAGTAATGTATACTAATGACTACTATGCATAGTGGCAATATACATTCAAGGAGAAACTCATCTTACACTGATGAAGAAAATCATTTGTTTTTATTGCAATCGCCAGGAATGTTTAATCTAATCTATTTAATTTTTTTCTCTGCCATTTAGGCCAAGGCACTGGGCGTCTTGCATGTGTAACAATCGTTGGAAAGAAGGGATTCCCTCGCAGAGGATACATGAATGCTTACGACCGCAACGACCCCGTCGTAAATGACATCCATCTTTTGAGCTACTACATCTCAAAGTTCCGCAATGAGAAATCCGCCAAGATGATTAGCAGAGGTACCCACTTTTTAAGCCTTTAATATAAAACCAACGCATTAGCTTTTGTGTTTCATCTATGAAATATATTTTTTATATTTCACGCTTTAATCGTCCAAATCACACGTACACACATTCCAAAAAGGTAATTTAAACAAACATACATTAAAATAGTATTTGTGTAAATTATACTATCGATTAAAACAATCATTTAGCATTTCCATTAGTAACCCTATGTAGCTATATTGTGATTTATGTATGTGCCTAACAGTGTGTGTCTCATGTGGTTGGTTTTTCCTTGCAGCGGATGAGAAAGTTGAGGAGACAGAGAACTCTCAGACAACACAAGCAGAAATTGCTGAATAAAGATCAACTGTTATATTATTATCATTATATATTTTATTTTCTTAATATAATAACACGAATACACGAAAGTTTCTGAAAGAAAAAAATAATTTTTAAATTTTAAGCGGTTAATTAATCATCTATACTCATATTATGGTATAATAAAATTATGTTTATTTTGTTTTACATCATTCTTTTATTTTTTCGTTTATCTAGACCTATTTAATTCAACTCACTCACTAATTTATTACATTCATACAGTTTATTCTAAATTACATGTAATTAATTTTCATTAAGACATTACAATCCGATAAAGAAGTTTTAAAGATTTGTTCAATCGGCAGCAAGAGCAGACATTTCATTAAGCATCAAGTTGTCTACTACTTTTATTATTCGCTATACAAAGTTCTAGAAACCCCGCAAACATTGCCGGCAGTAAACATGTACAAAAATAACTAGTACAAATGATTTTCTTAGAAAGATCTCCGAAAGCGGAGATGCTCGAAATAAAGATGTTACTTTTTCTTTAGCACCCTAAAGTTGAAATGGGGTCATTACAACTTTAACACTAAAAAGCAGTTGTACAACCTAGAATAGTATAAACAAATACTTTCATTGATTAATTAGAAACCTGCCGAGACAAATCAATTATTTACAATATTTTTAAATATTAAATATCTAACTTATTTTTAATATTTGTAAATTTAATCCGGAAAAAGTATCAAAAAATTCAATATCTGCTTTACAAAACCAATAAACCACACCACTTTTAGCAGAAATAGTTTACTGACTAATAAATGGTACTGCAGTCAGTATAAAAGTTTTTTCGTTAAAAAACTAGCGTAGAAATAACCTTCCATAGTAAAAGTGACATTAAGTACATAATACAGAACATATATAAATTTTGCCTCCACTTTTTTACCCTGTAGACGACACCCCTCAGATATTTTTACATGTAGATTAGAAATCTGTATAAGTTTATGTAAAAGATGATCCATTTTTATTAACTTATTATGAAATATGATTTTTGTAAGTCACATTGTAACAATTGCTATTCTAAATTTAACTTGAATATTTTGAATTTTTTGCAAATTTTTATTTCTTAATTTGATCAAATATGCATAACTTTGTTTACGGTGTATCCCAACTTATCTTTTTATCATTGCTAACTTTGTTATTATTCTAGTTACAAATTTCGTTAAATTACTAAACGATTAGTATTTTCGTTGCTGATTTCAAAAGTGACAACAATTAATTATTTAATTAATAAAAAAAATTATATACTCGTTTTCTTTTTTAATCTGGTGAACATTAATTATGTTCATATTATAAATTAAAAAAACCAAGTGAAAATAAAATAAGGATACTTTGGACCTCTATTATGTGGTACTTCATTATTAAAAATAAATAAAACAAAAGTAACAATGTTTTTTAACCACGAGTTGTCGTTTATTTTTATTTTTAGTAAATAAATAATTTTTGTGGTTAAAAATAACAGTATTTTTTGTTTTATTTATTTTTGAAAGTTTATTTAATTTATAATATGAATATATTTTAAAAAATGTTAGTTTTTGAATACAACAAGAAAAGAAAAAACTTACTTTGCGTTTAAGAACAAAATATTTAAAAAATTGTATAAAAATAGTTGTTTTATTAAAAATATAAATCAATTATTCAAAAAAATAATACGGGAAAAAATCAAAAAATATAAAATTCTGTAAGACAATACTTCTTTTAAGAATAAAAAAAAAATTTATTGTTTCAAATAAATATATTTAACGCGTATAAAAAAACGAATAAACCAGTTTTTACCATCAACTTTTGTACATGGTATACACCATGAATAAAAAATGTGCAAAAGATCAGTTTTTTGTTTATTAAAAAACATTAACTCGTTCGGTTTTATGTCCTATATAATTTATCTCAATTAAGGTACATCCGTAACTCAATTGGTAGACTATTGGACATGTAATCCAAAGGTTATGCGTTCGATCTCCACCCGAAGTGAATCTTTTAAACATTTATTTCAATGAGTAATGGCGTAATAATTATTTAATAATTATACTATCTTAATTTCAACTTTTGTTTAAAAATTGTAAATAATTGTTATTTACAATACTCGTACTGTTTAATTGTTCAAATTTTTTAATATTCTAAATACATATTAAGTTTTTTAAATTGGTAAACTGGTTAGTACTTGAACATCTTTAATTGAGCAAAATAAAGTGTCAGGTCTAAAATTTTGTTTAATTATTGTTTAATTACTAATTTTTTTAAGTATCCCAAATGCATATCAAGTTTTTTAAATCAATTATAATGATCTACCTGGTACTTAAATCTCTTAAATTGACAAAAATGAATTATTTGGTATAAAAACATAATGAACTGGCTGATACATAAAACTATTAACATGATCAAAATAAAGTGTCCAGTGCAAAATTTTGTTTAATTATTGTTTGATTATTCATTTTTTTTAGTATCTCGACTGCAAATAAAGTATTTTTAATTGATAATAATTAATGACTGGCTGGTACATAAACCTATTAAAATGATCAAATAAACAAAATTTTATAGTAGACACTATCCAGTATAAAATTTTGTTTAATTATTGTTTAATTATTATTGTTTAATTATTATTTTTTTAAGTAACTTAAATTGATTAAATATGATCAAAATGAAGTATCCTCTATAAAATTTTGCTTAATTATTGTTTAATAATTAAATTTTTTAAGCATTCCGAATGCATATTATTTTTTTTAATTGATCATCATAAACCGAATCCATATTAAGTTTTTTTAAATTGATCAAAATCATAATAAACTGGCTCAAAATTATCAAAATAATTAAATTTTGTTTAATTATTGTTTAATTATACTTTTTTTAATAACAAATGCATATCAAGGTTATTAAAGTAATCACAATGAACTGGCAAATACTTAAACCTTTAAAACTAATCAAAATAAAATGTTTGATATAATATTTTCCTTAATTATTGTATAATAATTCTTTTTTTTTAATATCTTAAATGCATTTCAATTTCTTTTTAATTGATTATAATGAACTGGCCGGTACTTAAACTATTAAAATTGATCAAAAGAAAGTAATCGGATACTTTCTAATTATTGTTTAATGGCAATAAGCAAAAAAATTCAGCAGCAGAAAGGATGCTTAAAAAAAATCACTGTAAAATAGAATGTTTTAGAAAAATCATTTTTTTTTTTATGATTTTGTTAAATAATTTAAAATATTAATTTGTTTCGTTTTGTACTTTTTGATTTGTTTGTTTCTACCAAACGACAAAGTAACAATATTTTTATTTTACTTCAAGTAAATTAAAAATATTGTTTATTTGTATTTGTATAGTATAGTCAGGTTTTTTGCAAATCAATCAAAATTCAAAATTTTGTAAAATTTGGGTTAAAAACTTATTTAAATGAGCAAATAACAAAAAAAAACATTATAATATTACTAAAAAGAAACAAATCAATTTTTTATTTATTTTTATTAGTTAATTTCAATTTTTTGTTAATTCAATTTTTAATATATAAAAAGTTAAATTATACCTATTTCTTTAAAATATCTAAAATTGAATAAGTTAAAGCTTTTCAATTTTTCCTTTTGAAAAATAAACATATTATTAATTTTGCGACTATATTGAGTGAGCTAAAGTATAATATTGTTTGATGATTCAAGAAAATTAAAAAATCTTTTTTGTTTCCGTTTCATATTTTGATTCCAAAAAATGTTTTATTCAAATGACCTTCAAAACTTTTAAATTTCTTTCTCAAGCATTCTTTTGACATACCTACATTAAAATGGACTTTTGATTGTTGCAAAATTTGTATTTTTAGAGATTTAGAAAATTTACTTTAGTTTACAAATAGTACTTTATCCACAGATGTTTTGGAATCAAATCTCAATGACAAATTTGGAAATTGATTTTAGTATTAAATAAAAAACTTCATTCTCGAATAGACTACATTCACCAAAATATTAGAAATATTCAAAATATTGCAAAATAATATTAAAAACATTTAAAATGAAATGTCAATTTACTACTAAATTAAAAATGGATCAGCTTATACCAAACGAATTTAACATATTAACACTAAACAAACCATAATATGACTATACTCCACCATATATTTATTTTATAAAATCAATCCAAAAATAATCAGTTGATAATATAGATCCAAACAATACCATACACTTCCCATTTTATCCACCCAGCACTACAAATGGACATTAGTGCAAAATTTTGAAGCATGATTTTTTTGTATACATGTTATTTTTTTGTGATCACAATGTTGTGTGATATTTTTTATATCTATATAAATATATTTACACATTTACACACAAAATCCACTAAAAGCAATTCTAAATAAATACCAAAATTATAAACCACCGGAAGATACTGGACCGAAAAAATTGAGAAGCCAGTGCGTAATAGTAAGTTTATAAATAAAATAAAACTAAAGACAAATCTAAATTAGAATTAATTTCACAATTAATATTAACAATAATACTAATGGTAGTACCTGTGGATTAAACGCAGTAATAAAAATATACTTAAAATATTGACCACAGTTCAATTTTTAAACACCATATATTCATATGTAGTATTCATAGAAGTAATTAATCCTCATCGGCTACCATCATTAACAAATTTCAGTATTACTTTCCCCTACTCGTCCTACTCGGATATTCTCAGTACCTCTTCCATTAGAAGCGGTAGTAGATTCACCCGAGTTGCAAGAACTTAGAGAGCAAAGAGCTGCCAGACTAGCAAAAATTAAAGTTATTGAAGATGATGCCCCCGTTATCGTAAGACCTAAAGTGGAAACCAAGAAGAGTTCCGACAAAGAAAAGTATATTCTAATTAATTGTATTACTGAAATGATAACTGTTTTTATTAATTTTAGAGCTGCTGCTGATGCTGCCAAAAAGGAAGCTGCCGCTAAAAAAGAAGCCGAATTAAAGAAGCAAGCTGAAGCGGCTGCTAAGAAAGAAGCGGAAGCTAAAGCTGAAGCTGCAGAGCAAGCTAAAGCTAAAGCCGAAGCCGATGCTAAGGCCGCAGCTAAGGCAGAAGAAGAAGCTAAGAAAAAGGCCGATGCTGAAGCAAAAGCAAACAAAGAAAAAGAAGCCAAAGAAGCTGCAGCTCGTGCTGCAGAATTGGAAAAACAGGCAGAGCAAGCCAAACAAGAAGAATTGGCCAAACAAGTATTATTCTAATTATTCTAATAAATTTTTATTAATCTAATAATTTTAGGCTGAAATTGAAAGAATTAAAAAGGAGGAAGAAGAGCGTGCTCGTTTAGAAGAAGACAAGCGCGCAGCTGAAGCTGCCAAAGCTGAAGAAGAAAGGCAGCAATTATTGCGTTTAGAAGAAATCGCCCGCCAAGCTGAAGAAGAAAAAGAAGCTGAGCTTGCCCGCCAAGCTGACGAATTAGCTGAATTGGCAAGACAAGAAGCTGAATTGGCGGAACAAGCAAAGAAAGAAGAAGAAGTCGCTGAAGAGCAAAGAAAAGAAGCCGAACAAGCCGACATCGTACAGAAAGAAGCCGAATTAGAAGAATTAGAAAATAAAGAAAAGGAATTGGTTGAGTTAGCGGAGCAAGCCAGACAAGAAGCTGACACATTAGCTGAAGAAGTTACCTCGGCCGAAGAAACCGAAACCGCCGAACCCCAAATTGAAGAACCCGAGGAATAAATCAATACCATTGAACCAAATGCCCTAACCAAAATTTCTTTCACTTATTTTTCTATATAAACGCATTTTCTGTGTGCATTTAAATTACATTAATTTAAATTTTAAAAAAAATTGAGACCAAGTCTCCCTTTGTTTTGTTTGTATAAATTGAAAAAAATACAAATATTTATTTATGTAACATGTACTTTCATTCTCAATGCGTTTTTAGGGTATTTTAATTTAATTTTCTATGTACTCGTATGCTGCTTTGATAAACTCTCAAGCATTCTCACACTATACTGCATTGTAGTGCAAATGAAATGAAGCCGAGTTTATACAAAGCAATTACACTTATTCCTAAGCGACATCCTCAATGTAAATAAAACATGACACGACATTTTGCATCATTTTTTACTACACAAATTACACAATCAAACTGCCAATATAATGTACTTTCAATTCCATTGCATAAATAATTAATTCCATCCCTTAAAATAATCAAAAATCATGTGGGGTTGTTAAGTAGTTTCAAGTATAAATCATCAAAGTACATATTAATACATTTTCATGCATCAAAATAATATTACTAAAATATCTCAGCATTCAAGCTATTGCTATATGCAACCACTCGTACTTCTTTGTCGCTACACTGAAATGTTCTGCATTCTATACGATTAATTTATTTCGTTTTTTCATACTTGTATAACAATAATTACTGTAGATGTAATTACTTATTTTTATTATATCTTAGATTAATTTATTTTTTCAAAATAAAACATATACTCTGTTAGATTTTATTTTGTAATATCTGTTTTAAGAATATCGTTTTGCTTCATTAGCATGAATCTAGTCAAACATATTTTCACTTTATTTATATCATTGAAGTAGTAGAATAGTAATAATAATATTAGAGTATTTTAATAGGACAATTTGTATTTTCAAGTCAACTTATTGTAAAAAAGGTAAGAAATTTTATACAAATATTGCAAATAATATTTATTTACAATTTAAATTATTAAATCAAACCTAAATTAAAATTTACGCTAAGGTAGATTTTTAAAACATATATATTTCAACGTGAAGTACATCGTTAATAATGTAAGTAATTATTTAATAATTAAAATATTCTAAAAAAAATGTATAAAAATTTGAATTAACTTTTAGAAATATTTTGTAGCAAAAAGATAATTTATTTATTGATAATAAAACTGTTAAAAATTCAGTTTCTCTCAATTGTAGACTGAAAAATATTCTTCGAAAGTCAAAAATTTGTATCATGTTTTGAAAATGTTTTATTGGATATTTAAATAAATTTTGAAATAAAATTATTGAAATCATAAAGCATAAACTTAAGTTAGAAATGTGAGTTGGGTACCTAAAATATTTTCAAAGATTTTTTATAAGAATAATTCAAAATAATTTTTAAATAATAAAAATCAATTCATTTTTTTACAAGTAATAAATTTTTTTTTTTAATTTTTTTAAACATACATATAACAAATATTAATACAAAAAACCACGCGAAGGGATTTTTAGTGGCACGCCTTAAAACTGACATTTTATTAAAAATTATAACTATGAACTAAATATTTATGTTTTAGCTTCTAAAGTTTTTCAGGAAGCCAGTAAAGTTAATTGTAAAGCAAAGAAAAGCATTTGCTATTTTTACATTCACCAAAATTCTTAATTCTATAAATTACAAAAAAAAACATTAATTCAAACAATTCCATATAATTCTAAATTCCCAAACAACTTCATAACAAATTTCACGCATTTGCAAAAAAAATCCATCAAAATTCGATAAAATAAAAAGAAAATCCATACAATTTATACAAAAATCACACAAAACCAAAAATTTACACAATTCCAAATAAACCACAACACGACACTTTCAAAAACTCCAAAAATATCTGCAGAAATATTGAAATATGAAATGAACATAAATTGTTAGAAAACCAATAAAAAATGTTGACAAATATTTGAGGAATGGTGTTAAACTTGAAACAAATCATATAAAGTGTTTAAAAATGTGCAAGTGCAAAGTATGTATTACATAATCGTTAAAAAATACTCAAAAAATGTTTTAAAATATTTTAAAAATCCATTACAAAATATTTAGACATACTTGTATTTAGAATTTTTTAAAATTGGAATTTTGTAATATTTCGGAAAATTTTTACAACTTATTGTAATATTTTTTCAAATTTTATGTGATTCCTTGTCGTTTTGTGATATTTTTTGAAAATCTTTAAATATTTCAAGTATTTAATAATTGTCATTGCAAATTAACTAACATTTTGGACTAAAAATACTAAAAATTAATGTTGGAACAAGTAATTATGATGATAATGTCTTTCTTGTTTGTAGACTTATGTCTATGTATGACTTATCGTTTTTCAACAAAAAATTGCGTATTTTATGTTTGCTCAAATGCTTAAGGGCCTAGGTGACGAGAAGCGCTACATGATCTACTTTGGTGCAGAAAGAGATTGAAGTACGTCAAACGTTTCAGGACTGGCTCCGTATGCAGAATGCAATATTTTACGGCGGTAAAAACACAATAAATAGTGATTAACAGAGGTAAAACTCTCAAATGATTGTGACTTTGTCTTTTAAATAACTTCATTTTTGTTTGCTTAGAATTGTTTTAAATATAAATAATTTATCCGGCTATCTAATTAGATTTTTGATTATTTGCATAAAAATGCCCTTATTTATGCCTAAACAACAAGATAAAATATATAAATTTTTTGAATGTCAATTGAAAGGAAAAAATTAATTTTATAGCAGAGTATACTTATATTTATATGTATACGAAAGCAATGTTCTTAATTTTCATTATTAAATACACAATCGTTTGTGCCCCGAGAGTCAAAAGCGCCTGAATTTTATTGGCGGCACGTCGAGCCTAGAAATGAAATGACATTAGATACATACGTCAATTCTGAAATTCTGGAAGATGAGTGAAGAGCATCGCACATCTGGCAGATCGGCGGCAATGCGTTGCTCTGCGCGGCGCTCGGCATTTTATCATACATTGTTCTATGACGTCGATGACTGCCGACGACTACCGACTCATCATGGAACAATATAAAAAAGTGCCAAGAGCCGCACAGCGTATCGCCGCCGATCTGCCAGATGTGCAATACCCTTCATACTTACGTCTTAGCAAGATGAGTTTTTCTAAAAAACCAAATTTAAGCAACCAGTATTCAATGGCCAAATTAGCAATCAAATGAAAAAAAAAATAATTAAACATATTTTCATTATTTTTTTCGAGCAATAGTTTAATCTCAGATTCGATTAGATGAGTAACGTAGACCACCAAAAATATAGAACATAACGCAATAGGCGTAAACCAAATCTGCAATTATGGCACGTTAAGTAGCACATTTTAACAAATTTTCTAAATATGGATATGGGGTGTTTTCAAATACAAAGACAAAGAGATATTTTAAATAAATGCCATTTTTGCTACTATATATGATGGCAATAGAGTATGCGTTAGGGTAGATGGTATACTGAATAATTGATTTAATTAATACAAATCAAAGATTCGGAAACGATAAAAATGTTTAATAAAATGGTTGAATCGACGGCAAAATTAAATAATGAGCAAACGCATTGTAAAAAGTAGTTGGAAGTATTTCTATGATTGCAAAAAATAAAGTACTGTCCAATTATTCAAAGATGGCAAATATATAAAATTGTGTTAATTCCCTCTTAGCTGGATTTGAAGCATGAAAACTAAAGCAAATGCGGTTGAGATGAGATACTTAAGAATTATATGTACAAAAACTCATATGGACAAGGTTAGACATAAGTGGATATAGAATGTGGTTTAAAAGAAACACCGATAGACCAGCACGAACAAAGTACATTACAATGGTTTGGCATTGTTGAAAGATTGAGTGAAGATCGAGTGACAAAGCAAAATGAAAAAGTATATAAATGAAAAAGAAAGGGTAGATTCAAGAATTGGTTGTAAGTGCAAAAAAAAATTAAAAGTGGAAAGAATAGAAGAGCGTGGACTAGAATACAGAAACAAATGTATGTAAGTATAGAAAGGTGTGGAAAGAAATAGTACAAAATAAATTTTAAATTAAAATCAAACTTACTTTGGTTATTGTACTTTGTCTTGCTGCCTACACCGAAAGGAAACGGCGTAATTTGCAAAAAAATTTGATTATTATACGTAAATAATATATATATAATAATATATAGAAAGAAAAAATTGAAGAATTTATACAAAATGAAGACTAAGAAAACTAACCCAATAATGAAGAAAAAAAATAGGCAAAATATAAAACAATCAAAATTCTTGTAATCTAATTTGATTGATATCTGGAAAGAATAATCTTATTTTAAAAAATACACAACATCCAAAACTATATGGTGCTATAAAAACACACAAAAAAAATTCCCTATTAGACTTATAGTTTCATATGTAAATTGTCTAAATTATAAATGATCAAAATATATAAGTAGTTTAATGAAATTATATAAATACAAATCTAAATTTATCATAAAAAATACGTTAGATGTTGATAAATTATAAAATCAAAATGTAAATTAATAGGTCTTGATGTATGTAATATGTTGTAGAAAATTAAAGCAAAAAAAATGTATCCATTTAGTTTAAAAGTTGTTGAATAAAAATTGATTAAAATTGAAGAAATATTTTTTTTATATTTGCATAAAACAAAATTTCTTTCTTTATGATAATAAATTTTGCTTTAAAATTATGGTTTACCAATAGATGGTCCAATGTCAGCTTTCTTAGCAAAGATATTTATGGATAATTTAGAAGAAAAAATATTATATTCAAATTGTCAAAATAATATTAAATTTTGCTATAGATACGAATATAATATTCTTATTTACTTCATGGGAACTGTTAATGGTTTATTAAATTTTGTCAATAACATTCACAAAAGAATCAAATTTAAATTAGATGTGGAAAAAATACATCAATTAATTTTGAAAATAAAATTAATATAATATAAGAAATTGCAAATAAAATTTTATACAAGAAAAAATGTTTAATTGTATGATTCAAATTTATAATAATATATAATATATAAATTTTAATGTTCTGTACCATATTTTCGCAACTTCTGAAAAAAAATCTTATTATTTAAAAAAATTACTTACTTCCAAATTACAGTTGCATTTAAAACATTTAGAAATATAAAATCAAAATTACTAAACATAAAAAAAATTATAAATTAAAGTGTAATGATTGTAATGCAATTTTGATTGGACAAACTCTTAAAAACATTAATATTAGATATGATATCATATGGTCAATAAGATATTTTAAATACAAAAGTATTGAAAAACCTAATTTTGACAAACAAATTATAAATAACCACAAAATTTCTACTCAAATGAAAATAAAATATATATGTAACTATAATATAATATGTATATATGACAAATATCGTTAACCTAAACATTTTAGTAAACGTAGAAAACCATTGTAGCGGAAAACATTGTCAAAATTTAAATTTAGGTCTAGCGGGAAGCAAAATGCTTCAAATTATGAAAATAACATGAAGATTTCGACGTCTACTATGTGGTACTTCTTTATTAGAAATAAATAATAAATAATAAACTCAAGTCGTTTATATTTTTATTTTTAATAAATTAAATTTTTGTGGTTAAAAACATTGCAATTTTTGTTTTATTTATTTCTAAAAATAACATGACAGTGAAAATGAAATTTTTTTATAAATAAATTAACTTAGCAATGATATTCCAAAAAAGGTTCAATAAATAACCACAAAATTAGTTTTTTTGTCATTATTCCATCAGATAATTTAGTTTTTGGAACGTTTTTAGTTAAAAATGTATGTTTGCTATATAACTCGAATTTTATTTAATATTTTAATTTTTTCTCAATTTCTCCTTTTTTGAGAAATAAACAAACTTCGCCTAAACTAATTTTAAAAAAATACTGAAACATACGTAATCGTCGATTTCTAAATTTTTTTTTTATTTCTAGCATAAAATAAAATCTAATTTTTTTAATAAATAAATAAACTAACATTTCTGATAAAATAATAACATTTTAAGAAAATATTATTAATAAATCCTTATAGGACAAGTTAATTAATTGCAAAAATTCAGCCTAGTTATTTTTATCTAAAATTAAATATGGATTTTCTAAGTTTTTTTTTTCGGGCTACAAAAATTGCGTGAGCCCATCCTAATTTAGTAACGAAATAATGTAAATATTATGTAATTAGTAAAGTGGCATAACATAAAAACCTTTATCGTTATATATAAAAATATTTATCGTTCCTTTAACTATAATTATGGGGTAGCTACAACCTTGAGTTAACGCTTATTAACTACAAATAAATTAGTAATGTATCCAGCAATTAGAATAAAAGAAATTTTCCATAAAAATAAACTAGCTGATTGTAAACGCAAATACTTTATAAAAATAAAACAAAAAATTATTATTTTATTTTTATTTATATTATATTTTTTATTCAGTGTACAGAAAAGAGAAACTTCATCACTTTGATGAAACTGAAAGCCGGAAACTTTCTCGCGTATTATTTATTTATACAAAACACAATTGATTATACTATATAGTATTATAAACTTAGGAGACCGTGAACTTGAGAATAAATTTAATCAAATAATAACGATTTTTAACATTCGAGGAAGGAGAACACGTGAATTGAAGGGCAACAGCAGGAATTGATAACCTGCGCGCGTCTGATTCCAGTTACAGTGTGTCGAAAGGCGATTGTGCAACATGTTGTTCAGGCGGCGCCTGCCATTTTTCAGTGTTTATCTGAGATGTAAGTAGAGAACTAATCCATAAAGAATTATGCAAATCTGATTTTTTGTTTCAGGAACCACTCAACAATATGGTAAATGGATAAGGGCATTCAATGCAAGAGGAGTTTTATTGCTCTGAGATCAATGTATACACATGGAGAAATTGTTAATCAATAATACTCATCAGGCTTTGGTGTTATATACAGTCAATTTGGATGCTATTGAAAATAGCTCCGACATCGATATCAATGTAGCTAGATCGATAAAATTCGTATCGCCATTTGCTATAGTAACGTCAATACTATTAGTCTTTATATTCTCACCAACTATAATTATTGGAAATTCTTTGGTTTTGATCGCAATCTACAGATTTAAAAGATTAAGAACACCAAGCAATTATTTAGTGTTATCATTGGCTACAAGCGATTTAGGAATTGGATTATTTATGCCTATCGGTATGTACTTGGAATTAGGAGCCACGTACCAATACACATCACCACGGATGTGTCTCTTCAATTATGGTATTATGATTTCACTGTGTTGTGTTTCTGTACTTGTGATGGTGGCAATCGCAGTTGATAGATTCACATCATTAGCAAGACCTTTAAGATACAATAATCTTATAACGCACACCGCTATTGAACGGTACATTATGGTGTTCTGGGTCTATTCAACTTTGGTTGGATTTGCTCCCTTTAGTTATTACCTAATATCATCGAAAGACTTCAATGAGTTCGGATAGTAAGTTTTATTTCTATTAAATAATCATTTTATATACCAATTACTATTTTTAGCGCACTAGGACATTGCTCATTTGGAAAAATGGTAGCAAGGCCTATACAACTGTTCATGTTCAGTGCTGTGTATTGTCCAAGTGCTTTTATTTTGACTATTTGTTATGGATATATCTACATAGTGGCCAGAGCTCACGCAAGAGCAATATCGGAAGTTCGACATTCGTTACAATATGCACATGGATCAGCACCTCGATATGGAGTTGCATTGGCTATTACCATAGGAATGTTTCTAATTCTATGGTTGCCTTTTCAAGTAAGTTTATTTGAAATACATCAAACTTGACGTTCTTAACAACTTTGCAACTTTTATCTCTACCCCATTTAAAGTAAATCTAATTATACGGAAGTTGCCGACTCTTGACTTGTTTTTAATTTGTTTTACTTTACTTTTTGTGTACATACAAAAATGTTTCGGCTACAAGAATTTCATTTTAATAAAATAATTGCGCAAATTGCAATTTTATTAAGTTGCTTAACATCAAACGAATTTTCACAATATTGATTGCTTTTTATAAAAACGATAAAATTATTCAAAATCGGTTGGATAATTAATTTCAGATATTTATTGCGTAACTTTTAGCGATTATCGAAGCGAGATGCATATATCATGTGTGCGTGTTAGTATACCGTTAACTAACCAGCGTAGAAATAGCATACCTGATAGTGTGAAAAATGTTACATGATAAAGTCACAACTTTCATTTCAATCATATTAAATTTAACTTGTACAGCAGTAAATGCATTTTCTACTTTACAGTTTCTTTATATTTCAAAAGTTAAATATTTGAGTACGTTATACCGTTATACTCAAATATATTATATATAAACTCCTATTCTATTTATAAACATTTTTACCACTTCCATTTTACGATTATTGCTTTGCGCTTAAATGACGCTTGAAAGACGTAGGTCAATAATGAGACAAATAAGCCATAATATACGATAATATACACTTTCATTTTACTTCATTCAACAAGTGGTCGAGCTTTGTGCTCTCTATTCATGATTTATCATTGAAGTTTTCTGGACACAATCTTTTGGAGAGTGACCTAATCCAGCAGTGCGCAAACTATTTTCAGTTGCGACCGCTCCACTTTGCGTAAAATTTGGTCGCAAACCCTAAATTTAATACTTGTTGAAATAGGGCTTTTTAGGATTTACAAAAAAATCGATTAAATTACAAAAAATTTACACAATTCTTCCAAATTAAAAAATAACCAATGAAATTTCACATAAATTTTATAAAATTCCAAATAAATCAAAAACATTCCATGCAATTCGAACAAATCAAATTACTCAAAAATAAAAAAATCTACACAATTCCATTAATCTAACAAATATTCTACAAAATTCGAAACAAAACCTGCAAAAAATCTATTCAATTCCAAAAAAATCCCCGGAAATTTCTTGAGGGGTTAACGCCGAAAAATTTTAGTGTATGGTTATGTATGGCATAATTTTTTTTAATTCTTGTGGATTTTTTCTTTTGAATTATATAAAAAAATTTTAGCCAATGTGTGGAAATTTTATAGAATATGTGTGGTTTTGTGTGGAATTGTGTAGAGTTTATGTAATATTTTATAAAATGATGTAAGAAATGTTACAAAACAATCTTTAATAAAATTTTGTAAAATTATATAATCATTTTGGCAAGAGAACCATTTGTTAATTCAATACAATTCCAAAATATATTACTCAATTCCAAAAAAGTACTAAATATTCCACATAGAAAATTTACAAAATTGCAAAAAATTACAAAAATTCCAAATAATTGCCGTTTTTTTTTTAATTTGGCAACCTCGAAACATATTCTCAGGATCCCTAAGAGAGTCACAGATGCTGTGGCAGGTATTTAACTTAATTAAAATACAAACAAACAAAAAAAAACTAAATTCAATTAAACTTAATTAATTGATTTCTTAAAAGATTTATTGTGTAAAAAAAACAAATGGCTTCTTTGGACAATTTTAATTTTAAATTATGCAACTAAGACATTGCGTACGTTTCGGATCCAACTGGATTCATCTTCAGCGCTACAATAGTAACTTTGAATTTTAAAATTTTTAAAGTGTTGGATTTTGAATTTTAATTTACTATTGCAGCGCTGAAGATGGATCCAAAACGTACCCAATGTCTTAGTTATATAATTTAAAATTAAAATTGCTCAAAGAAACTATTTGTAGTTTTTTTACACAATAAACCTTTTTAAAAATAAATCCGAAGGACATCATAATAAGTTATAGTAAATTAATTAAAGTTAAATTTTAATAACATTAATTTTCTGATATAAATCAAAATTTTTCTTTTAAAAATGGCACTTATTAGCAAAATCAAACGATTTCAAAATATTATGAAAATATATTTAGGTTAAATTTTGTAGAAATATATAAAATAAAAACATCAAAAACACCTCTAAATTGCTCAATAATTAAAAATAATTAGGAAGCAAGCATTTTTAAACGTGAAACATTTTCCGAACACCATGAAAATAAAGCAAGTGTTGTAATTTTTGAAAAAAATTAAAGTCCGTACAATAGAGGTGCTTCAATAGCCACAAAATTGATAAACTAACAATTGCCGTAAAGAAATGCATCAGAATGACGAGCAAAATATTAACAACTAAATTATCACAAAGCAGAGTTAATTTAATTAATTTGTTTTGCAACGGGAACAAAAAAAATTAGAAGCATTTTTAAAGCTCCAAAAACAAAAAGCTAAACAATTTGTAATTTTTTTTTAATTGTATTGCAATTGGTTGACAAAAGTACACATTTTTGCAAAATTTTAAGCTTCAAAGGCAATTTATTTTCAGAAAACTAAGTTGCAAGCAAAATGACAAAATGATAAAATTGAGTTCAGACAAGAAAATTATTAAAAACTTCAACTATTTTTCAATTGATGCACAAAATAATCCATTTTAAAGCCACAAATACAATTCAAAGGTGGGAAAGCCTTTATATCTCCGAATTGTAAGTAACCCGCCTAAAAATATTGGATAGGATATGTACAAAACAATAATAGGATTTAAAACTTCAAAAGCGGCAAAAATTATTTTTACGCAGCAGCCACAAAAAAATTAAAGCTTTTGTATTTAAACTTTAATTTTTTATGGTTTTTTTTGCCGGTTTTGAAGTTTTAAAAAGAATTTACAGGATGAAAGACCTAGTTTCGAACTTTGAGTGTTAGGTAAAACATTTCAAAATTGTAGATAACTATTTTTACAAACTTCAACTTTTTTGGTACACTATAAAGATTAATTTTTGAGATAATAGAAATTGCAAAGAAAGCTTAGAAAGAATTTAAAGCGTTGGCTGACAAAACATCTTAAACAGACAATAAAATTGTCAAATAGCTGCAAAGAAAATGCAATTTTGAAACTCCAAAAAACAGTTCAAAAGTAAGTAATGAGTTATTTCAAACCCCCGAAACGTAGGCATTATAAAAAAAATATTGATTGATTTACACACAAAACTTACACAAATTGAAGATTTCAAAAAATTTACAAAAAACACTGTCCTAATCAATTTAACTACTAAAATACTGTATAAAACAGTGTTTCTCAACCTATGTGCTTTGACCAAAAACTGGGTTAAACTACCTTAATTTTTAATTGGGTGGCGCAACAAAACTATTTTAATAAAAATAAAATTAAAATTAGTGATGCCGCTTGGTCCACTTTTTAGCCTTAGCCGGATATCAAATCCATCAAAATAATACCGAACCGAAACCAAGTCCAAATCAGATCTATCAAAAAGTATATAAAATTACTATTGTCTAAGCAAGCCGGAATTATACACGCACTGCCAAAAAAACGTAGAAATTAAAATTTTTTTTTCTCTTGCATTCAATTTTTTTTTCAAAACATAACCAAAAACTAAAAACATTTTACTTTATTTGGTTCATTAATTTGTTGTTTGAACTACTCAAAATTATGAAATATTTTTTTATTTATTTAATAGTGAAAAAAAGTGTTCTTGAACCACAAAAAACAATTAAAAAAATTTTAAAAAAACATTGTTGTTTTATATTTGTAACTAACGAAAAAAACGCTTAACTAAAAATCAACTTTTTTTCAAAATGTAATTATTTTAACTTTTTTTTTACATTTATCGATATGCTCTTAAAATTTTTCACATATTTATTAGAAATTGAAAAATTTTTGTTTTGATATTTTACAGTAGATTTTTATCATTTTTAACACTTATTTAAAAATAATATTTTTGAAACTCTTATTTAATTATTATTTTAATTTTTCAAAATCTGCACCAAAAATTTAAAAATGTATAGTTTTTTATTTTTATTGACAGAATTAACATTGACAGTGCAATATTTATGAATTCGCAAAAAATTTTCTTTAGATGCAAAAAGAATACTGTTTTCAACCAATATACAGATGTAAAAAATACAGCTGAGTTTTTAGCATTTAAATACTTTTTCGATAAATAAATGTCTTATTTCTATGTGATTATTGTTATACGTGCGTATACATTATGTATCCACAGTGGTAAGAATATAAATTTTAAAGTTAGCTATGTGGGGACAGATGAAATAAATTGAATAAAGAAAGCCCTTGAAGTTCTTTTTTATTCTTTTGTTAGATACAGCAAAGAGGTTTCCAATAACACGATCAATTTAAAACGAAAGGTAATAAATGGAATGGAATATTTATTTTTTCTTTCATATTGTTTTTTTGCGAATTTGTTCTACCGAAACCATGACAAATGTAAAATTTGCTACTGTTCAAGCTATTCAAGTCTTAAAGTAATTTATGGTGTGGTGATTAATTTGTATCTCAAGATTAATGGATTGATGCAATATTTGATCTCGCTTGCTTTTGAGTGAAATATTACGATGCGGTTCTTTCATTGATAATAAGAATAAGCAATGAAAAGTTTAACCATTTGTTTTTGTGGGGTAGTTTGTCCAAGTGCTGGGATATTTGTCAGTGTCAGTCAGCCATAAAAAGCACTTTTGCTCTTTAATTCATTTAAAAAATTCATTTTTTTAATACATTTTATATTAGGTCAGTTTGTTGGCTTTTTAATTTTACTTATTTGGTGTTTGATATTTTGTTCAAATCTGCTTTTAGTGGCATCAGTAATGATATGTTTTTCTTTACTCAATATTTTGTTTATTTTTACATTTTCTGCATGTTTTGTTCGTGATAGTATTATTTGTGGATTTTTTTTTAAATTTTTTTTTTAAAGAACAAAAATTGTTTGTTCAAGTAAAAATTTAAGAGCATTAACAAACAAGCTTATGTCAAGATTTTCCAAAACTTCTTTAAAGGCTTATGCTTCCGTTGGCCTTAATAAATTACTTTTTTAAAATTGAAATTGATTTTTTGTTTCTTTTCAATAAGCAATATTTAATATTTTCTAATTCAATTCATGTCAAATGCTTTTAAACCTTTTCAATAATTGTACTATTCAAAGCTGAGGATCTTCTTTGACCTTCCTAAAAGTGTAAGTCCTGGTCATCATCTTCGCTTCAAATCGTTCGCAATTTTCATACACAAAATTGGGGCGCTAGTTAACATAGACAAATGGAAACCGATTGTTCTCTCTTTGTTCCTCTACAGTATATAAACTATTTGCTTCCTGCCTAAACGCAGAAATTTCAACCTGGTGCAAAAAAGGCAATAACATCATAAGTCCAGAAAAAGTTTGAAAAAAGAGAAGGGTTCTCTGAGCACAACTTTATCAAGAAGAAGCAAAAGAGGGTGATAGTAGCCTGGCTGTACATTACCACTCATTTGGGTGAGCCCTACACGATTTAATTTTTGACTCACTCAATTGTGGTGCTCCCCCAAAGAGATAACCGGCATAGCTAAGGCTAGTAATTTAGTAGAGTAGTTTAGTG
>JARJEC010140296.1:0-10662 GCA_030264575.1 Tachinus sp. AB-2021 | reverse complement strand
TTTATTTGAAATATAACACTAGGTTTCTTTTAAAATAGAGTATTTAAACAATTATTATTAAAGTAAATAATATTTAAATTTAATTTGTTTAACTACAAATTAATTTATACATCACTTTGGGTTCAAAGTGCTCACGCTCGACCACTCGCACAAATGTTTAAGCAATGACCATCATGCCGGGTTAAAAGTGTTAAAACGACAGTTTAATAAAAAAATATGATTTAAATGTTGAGAAGTATAAATCATGACAACCAATTTAAATAATAATACATATATTTTGTAATATTATAAACATTAAAAATCTTAAAGTAATTAAGAATATTTAAAATTATAAGAAAGTAAAGCGATATAAAAATAATAATAAGAAACCCATTATGCAGTTTTTTTCTGTTCAAGTATAGGCAAACAGCTATTGATAATAATTAACAAACTTAATGAAGCATGGTGTACTAAAATATTTACCATCTTCCGGGGCGCACAATTAGAGCTGATTTGAAAGGTATTTTGCAAATTTCACGCCTATAACTTCTAAACTTTTTAAGTTATACGTGATACACACATACAGACACACATATATACAGATATTTTTCTAAAAACCATCTAGATCGACTTAGAAGACTTCGAAATAGATATTTTCGTTAAAATCTCGATTTCAAAATCCATGTCACACCATTGAGAAGGCAAAATGACGTGTAGTGTTAAAATATTGCATTCACTAGAAATAATTGCACGATATGAAAAAATGAGTACTAATATTGGCACAGTTGTTAATCATACTTTTTATTAATAAGCATTTCGTTATCTTAAATAGTAATATGTTTATTTGTACCTTAGTCATATTGGAAATAGCAATAAAAACAAGAATTAATGGAAAAATAAAGAGGTAATAAGATCTGGAAATCATTATTTGCAACTAACCCATAAATACGGTATCTACATAAATAAAAGAATCATTTATATAAAACTATTTCCACTTCACTATTATAATGAAGACGTTGTAAAATCTAATTCAGTATCGCAATAAAGAACATGAAACAGAAATAAAAATAAGTTTTATTATTTTTAATTACATGCGTTAATTGTTTTGGCAAGATAAATATTGTTTTAAACTAAATCTATTTTCCAACTACAGAACTCTAATAAAAGATTTTATTTTCTTACTGCCCAAAATACATGTGTATATTATATCTTTTATTCGAGGTCCTTGTTTAATCTGAATTTTGGTTTACTTTCAGTACAAAAATTACTATTCAATACTATTGATCGTCAGTTTACTGCTACAACACACTAAGTAAAATTGTACTTTTTCAGAAATGTAGTTTAAAATCTTATTCAAAATCATCAAGATCGTTACGTTTTTAATAAGATTTAATTTAACTTAAGTTTAAAGGCATTTAAAATTAATTTGGATAATTAAGTGATTATGTTTAAACTGGACAAGGTCTAATTTAAAAGGTTTTACTAGTTTAAAGAAAACAATAATGCTATGCAGTGATGTATTCAACTCAAAATTTAAAAAAAATACAATTGGTTTTAACAGTAAATCGACGTTATATCTATCCATTCTATAGGTTAGACGTTTACGTAAATTTAGCACAAAATTTACGTTAATTTAATGTTTATTTTGCCCTTGTAATATTTACGTAATCTTTCATATAGTATTTTATATTTCATTGGCGACCATTTTATGCAAATAAAACGGAATAAACTACGTAAATAAAACGTTTAATATTTCATAGTTTACGTTTCAAAACGTAAATAAAATGTATTTATGTTATATGGCAATATGCTATCGCGACAATTTTCTAATATTCAGAACATTTTAAGTTTGGTCTGACGTTATTCACGTAATTAATGAGTTCTTCAATAAATGAGTCAATATGATAAAATAAATGAAATGGGACAGAAAAAGAAAGCTTGTCAAATAATAAAAAATATACATACTAACATTTTGCAAAGACTCATAGTTGAAAGTATGACAAAGACATAATATTACGATAGTTCTGCTTGTTATTCATGCACAGATTTATAATTTTATTCCTCATTTAACTTACTTGGTCTACGCCATAATCTGTTCAACATTAAAGAGTCATTTTATAATATAAACGTTTAGAACCAATCTGTATTATTTGTGTGCAACAAATATAACAATATCAATTGAAAAAATTGTTGTATGGTAGACATGAAAATAATGATCAATTAAAGTAAGGAAAATAGTATATTATTATATGAACAAGTAAAGAAGGTTTTTATTACGAGCCGTAGGCGAGTGCAGTAAACATTTGAGTAGATAAAAACCTTTACTTGCGAGAATAATACATTATCTATCTACGATCTTCCATATAAAAAAAATAAACAAATACTCAGTTCAAAATTTTAAAATCATTACTTTACTTTGTATGTGTTTGTTGACAACTGGTTTTGTTGTTGTAGTTACTGCCAAACTGTTGAAAAAATGACCAAAGGTGCAAAAATAAAGATCCCAATATTTTTAATTTTGATTGATCGAAGTCCTGATGAATAAAAGATCCTATCAATTTTATCCATGACTGGTAACCGATAAGAAACTACTTTTAGTTTATCAATGGATAAATGACAATTTAGAGTGAAGATTTCACATCAATAATAGCTATATTGTTAATACCAATATTAATGAATTATTTTATCTAAAAAATGCATGTATTAATACACGTCATTAATATGTACACTCTTTTGAATTACATAACTTTTTTAGGATTTCGACATTTTGACAATGTTTTAATTAAACTATTTTATCTCAAGTGTAATGTCAATGTTGTTTTGATAATTGTAGGTTAAGTCAGGATTAAATTATCAAATAATTGTATGGTGGTGTAGAATGCATGCCTTATGTAAACAGATGTAAGCGTTCAAATTCAGATTAGTGAAGTTGTATTGGAATGCAGAAGCTAAGGTCGAAATTTTCTACACTACACTACAATGCATCGATGCAACGGCCAATTAAATACGACCGATACGATAATACATCTACTATCGATAATACAAAAATTTTCATTTTGGTCAATATGCTTTATAAGTGTCAAAGGAAATTTTGTTACTCATTAAAACTGGGTAGTGAATTTGATACAAATTGATAACATTTTCAAAAATTTTATCAGTACGTTCAAGGAAGTTCTGTACATTTTAACAAATTAATTTGATTATTTAAATTTGGCATGACTTTTAGCGTTTATGCTATGACAAGTCTAATGCAATGCAACTACACTAATCTCTATGTAAACGATCGAAATTTATTCCAACACAACTGCAATACACCGCTGCAGTTCAACTACACCAATCTGTATGTGAACGATCCTTTGACTACTAATGGAAATGCAATATACAGAATCAGTATTTATATATATATATATATATATATATATTTAAATAATTTCAAAATTTAAATAATCAAGACAATCTTTACAAAGGTGTAAAATTTATATTTATGAAAAGAACATCGTAAAATAATGCATCTGACCATACTTGGAACACACAACCTATAAGCAAGACCTTGCTATAGATGTCTGTATTCCATCAAAATGGCTATTTGATCAAAGAAGCTAGTAATATTAATTAATATCAACTTAAAACAGAACTTTTTCAATATTTGTCTAATTTAGAGCCATACAACTTACGAAGTTTAGAAAAAAAAAGAAATTAATTAAAGGCAATTAAAAATACTGCGACTATTATAATCTATTTCAATTAATTGTATTTTAATCTGAATTTGCTTTTTTTATGTTGGTGACTTTATTTACGTATTTATTATTATCTATTCTTTGAATCCATAATTATTATTTTGAATGTAATTCTAAATTTATTTCCATAAAATTAGTTTTCATAAAAAATAATTTCAAAATCATTATAAAACCCCAAATATTTATATCAAGAGCAAAACTCGTTATTTTCATATTTTTCTAAAACAGCTTTAGCAAGAATACATTTGGTCATATAACAAGTACAATATTCTGGATGTTCAACTTCATTAGGATCCAACATTGTAACTTCAATATTATATCTTCTTAAATTATTAGTCTGTCTATTTAAGGAAATATCAACAGCAATTGGTTCTCCTTTTTCAACTTGAATTTCAGTTGGAAGAACTACAACAGTTTGTTTCCAATGAGTGTCGGGATCTTCCGGATCAGTTGAAAGTATCACAGGCTCTGTTAAATGTGATGGAAAGGTGCATGTAAACCAAATAGCCAACCCTTGATAATTTCCAGGTTTGGAGGAAACAAATATATGTTTATATTTGATTGAACTTAATTCGTTTGATGTTATATCTTTAAGATCAAACCAAGAAAAGGCTTCAGGAATGGCAAGAACGTCATCATTCGGTATAATAGTTGTTTCTGGTTTCCTAGATGCTTGTTGCCGTAGATACTTTCCAAAAGAATTCATTTTAACACCTCCCAAATCTTCCCAGTAGTTAAATAGCTCTGCAACACTAAAAATAAGATAAAGTTAATGAATGTTCAGAAAATCTAAAACTAATTCAAAAACATTTTCCTACTTTCATCGTAAAAAGGAAGAATGTTTGTGCTTATTCCAACCAGTTTTAAAACAAGTAATTAGATCAGAAATAATAAAAAGAAACGAGAGTGTGCTCCAAGCACACACACACACACAGTGTTTTTACAACTTCTATTAAATATCTATTTCCTTGATCCTTTACTAAACAGTCTGGTTAGTATATTGACAAGACACCATTAATTGCACATATTATTACATGTATAGCCATTATAAAGATTGTTACAACGCTGGGTAACAGTGTCCGAGTGTTGAATTACTCAGTGAATAATGTATCATGTAAAATCTCATTTTTGATATCTTGCTTCGCAGTAAAAAAATCTAATATGGTGCATAGTAACTTTCTAAACAAGCAGACTGAGACCCATATTATGTATAATCTGGGGGCACACTGTATATATTATTGATAAACATATTTTGTAATATCTTGTGGTTGCTTTGAGGACTGTTTGTTTCCATATATTAATTACGCTTGTTGATTAAATAACAATATTTACATTGTAAATTACATGTGTATGAAATAGTGTTCCCTATCAAAACTGGACATTCAATTAAATCGGTTGTACGTCAACGCCTGGAAGTATAATTATCAATAATATTTGCGTTATTGATAATTATACATCAAGGCGTTGACGCAAAAAAATGGAAAATAAAATCCACAAAAATTAATCAACAGCAATATAAAAATATACTAAATAAGTTTTTGAAATATTATGCACGTGCGTTTTATTGTAGATAATAGAGTTTTAACAGATATCATTATCAACAATCAAATAGATAAAATGTAGGTACTTATCATATATCGCGTAAAAATCAATAAATATTAATATCTTATACATTTATTCTATATTACATTTTAACACACAGGGTGTTTATAAATGTTTGGGATTATGTAACATCACACTTCATTTCACTTTTGCCGCCTTTTGAAAATCATGCACCAAACAATAGTAATTTTTAACTATCAGACAAACAGTGATAGGTTATAAAAATGTATATATGATGATAACTGCCAGCTAGCTTCAATTACTATTAAAAGGTGCTTAAATGAGGCTTTATTTACGCACCGAATAAATGTTACTAGAGCGGCATAAAAATATATTAAATGATTACACAATCCCGAATATTTAAAGACACCCTTTATATTTTTCACTTGTCGGTTTTATATACGTTTACGATTAAATACAAATTATATATTTTTATTACTAAAAATGTACATTTTATATTATGGTAGGCACTAGCAGCAAAGTGCGTAACATAACTCCGTCGTTAATACTCGCTATTACTGCGTACACACTTGCAACAAATGGTAACATTAACTTAATCGCGTAACAAAAATTCCTTGGTTTAGGTTTTTTATGCCGTCGGACAATGGAATTTTCGTTATCGGCCGATGTTATGTTACGCCACTTTGTTGCAAGTGTATATAGCAACAGTGCGACCATTTTGCTGGGTGATGCACTGATGTCGTATCAAAAAATGGGTCTCTTTGATCGGACGGCGCAAAATCGACAAGCGATAAGACGCACCTATGTCCCGTGTTACAGTGTGATGTTACTCGACGATATTATGTTACAGCACTTTGTTGCAAATGTATACGCACCATTATATTGACACAATACCTGCACGGTGCTGCATAAAGGGTAGCGCTATCAGGAAACATTAATCCGTCACTTTTTAAAAATCTGTCACGTGCAATTAGAACAGAATCCAACATTCCTTCGTGAAGTAAGTAAAATCCCATCCATTCAGATACAATGGCATCGACTTTAGTATCGCCTGGAAGTGAAATATTTTCGACCTTGTCATGAATTACCTGTAAATTAAAAAACATCATAATAAAATATAATAGATGTCAACTTCGTTATAATAAAACAGATACATCTATATTTTACTATATTCTTTGCAAACCTACCTTCAAAATTTTTTAAATAATATATAGAAGAAAAGCAAAATATAATATATGGCGCTTTTAAGATGTTCAAATAGGAAAATATAAACATATGCCATATCCAATACGACCGATTGCAAATCTTATTAAAAGTTAAGTAAAGCCGCGCACGATGGAATTTGCATTAGTGACAAAGATAGGAAGAGTCTAGATTTTCAACATGGCAAAATGTTGGTTCGTCATGTATTCAAAGACAAACATTTTAAGATAGTACTCCAACATAGTTGAATATATATATATATATATATATATATATATATATATATATATATACAGGGTGTTCCATTTTAATCCGCCAGTAGTGATAACTCTGAAACTTTGTGTCCGACCAAAAAGCGTTCCAAATAAAAAGTTAAGAGTTTTGAGGAAAACATCTGATGCTGTCAACGGTGGGCAACTTAAGTCTTAAATGGAAACCTCTATATTTGATTGCAGATTCGGATAGAACGTTAAAAAGTAAGTGAACTTTATTCGGGAACTTCTTTTAAATATCTATCAAAAAATTTTTAAAAAGCCTCCGAATAAAATTCACTCACTTTTTAATGTTCTATCTGAATCTGCAATCAAATATAGAGGTTTCCATTTAATATTTTAAAGTTGCCCCCCTCCCTGAGGGTCAGAGGGGAGCAAGGTTGACAGCATCAGATGTCCCCCTCAAAACCATTCACTTTTCATTCCGAACACTTTTTGGTCCGACGCAATATTTCAGAGTTATCGCTACTGATGGATTGAAATTGGACACCCTGTATATATATTTTTACATTTTGACAAATATTACTAGTAATAAATTATTTATTTAAACTATATAAAAAGAAACAAAAACTAAAAACTGCATCAAAGCTGAAAAAGAGGTTTAAACGGCTGTTATAAAATATAGGATAATAACAGCTTCTTTGGACCAATGTTTATTAATTTATCAAGTTAAGACAACACATGCATACGTTTCGGTCTCTACTGCGGTCTGCGTGCCAAAATGAAATTGAATAATGGAATATATACAAAACGATTGTAAAGCCAAAGAAATAATGTATAAATTATTATACAAAATATAAAAAATATATGCATAAAAATATATGTTTACACATCAAATACGACAAAATATAAAAATAAAGAAGGGAAAAATGGATATTAATGGAGATTATATGTTGTTAATTAATTAAACCATCTTAGATGGGATTTAAGTGTATCACATGCTGACCGGATGGTATAGCCGCTGTAGTTAACCAAGACAGGCAGAAATTTTAATTAAGCCTAAAATTAATTATTGAAAAATGAATTAAATTATCCCCATCATTTTATCTCGATATACTGGATTTTATATTTTTAATTAAGTTATAGTAAATGTTGCTTAAATTATTAGTGTCTGTATTCAAATTACACGTATTATTAGATTTAATGTGCAACATTTCACTCACTTTTCGCTTTTTAATGTTGGTTCAATATCTAAGATATATTGGTTTGTTAAAAATTGAAATAATGGACTTGTATGGTGAGCGGATTAGGGAGTTCTTTCCGTTCTCATTTGGAAATCTCTTATATGTTGGTTTAATCTATTTTTAAGTTTTTGTTTCGATTGTCCAATATATTTAACATCGCAATTATTGCAAGGGATCAAATAAACTATGTATTTCTTTTAATTAGGAAATGTTTTATCTTTTATTGTAGTGAATAAATTGTTTAATATTTTCGTTGATCTGAATGTAATATTCGTAGAATCATCTATCAAAATAGATTTTAGTCTTTGAGATAAGCCATCTATGAAGGAAAAAGAAAACCAATTTTCTTTTTGTATGGTGTTGGTGTTAAATTGAGTTTCGCAGTTGTTAGGTTAGATTAGGTTAGGTCAGGTTGGGTAGAAGAATTTTGTATTCTTGTTTGTTTTTGATAGAAAAAAGAATTTATTAGTCTATTTTGGTAGTTGTTGGATATTTATTTAAGCTTTAATGAAGTTATTTTTCAATTTTTTTTTGTTACTTAAAGAGTGTATTCTACTAATATTAATTTTTGTGAAAATTGATGATCTGAGAGATATAATTTAAAGTTCCGTCCGAGCGAGTAGGTTTTTTGTATTAGTCAGTAATTGCTTTGTTGTCCTCCAGTATTATTAAGATGTTCAGAAACGGTAATTCATTATCAATAGAACGTTCTATTGTAAAATTTTAACTAGGATAAAATTCGTTAAATTTAACAAAAAGTTGATCAATTTTATATTTTGGAAGAATGATAAAGGTATCGTCAATGTAGATTAATAACAATAGACTTTTCAGATTTAAGCTCTTTAACCCATCGAAGTACCGAATGTTTGGAGGTAGTAATTTCCATTAAATAGGAAGTAACTATTTATAAAAAAAAATCTATTATATCTAAGAGCAATTCTTTGTCGATGTTAGAGAATGTAGCAATTTCCGACCATCTATTATTTATCATTTTTAATCCTAATTCTTTGGGAATATTAGTGAATTTTACGTCTAAAGAAATCATATGTGCTCACTTGCAATTTTAATTTATTAAAAGTATCTATTTGAATGTATCTGTCACGCATGACTCAAACAGTTTTTTTAGATATTGTTCTGAAATTTAGGAAATATGTCAAAAGTAACCTCTAATTGTGTCGCCCTAAAATTCGTTCAGATTTGTTAAGTTCTCAATACGTGGTCAATTTTTCTTCAAAAATCACCACAAACGGCCCCAATTTTAATAGAACATAAAAATTGGTTGCTCAATTCCATAGTAATTTAACCCTAGAAATTGAATGAAATCAGTTTTAGATTGCTATTTTAATACCTAACTTATAAAAATGCTTTTTGCCAATTTACAAGAAAACTATCAAATTTATTATAAAATTTAATATAAATTAATTTCTAGATCTCTAAAATCTGCATATTTTGGTTTTTATTTCTTTAAAAATTTCCAAAAAAACAAACAAAAAACAATTTTGTTTGAAAGGTAGTTTTTTGCAATTCTTACATTATTACTATGTATTGAACCACTGTTTGTACCAAGAGAATACACTATCAATAATGATAACAAATAATCAGGAAAATATAGCTATTTAAAGGGTAAATCATCCATGCTGCCTTCTGACGCGTCGGGTTTTGCTTTGTACTATACCTGAGGAATAACGCCTGAAAACTCATGACTATACCAAGTAGATGCATTTTCTATGTGAGCAGCTCTTAGACTTGTAATGTCTACAAAGCGAGAGGAGAAAAGAAAAGTATTAATATGCATTGCAACCTTTTTGTTTTACAGTAGTGTGATACTAGGGTAAACTCGCACGATTCTATGTCCCAAACCAGTGTGAAACCAATCTGGTCAATATGCCACTCAATGTGTTGAAATAATTTACTATTTTACTATTTCAAATTCAATAAAATTTTATTGGAAAGATTACAAATTTTGAATGAAAATCTTACCTCAATAATATTTTCCAATCCATTTTCTTTGACAACATCTATGGCTATCTTATAGGTATCACTAGCTTCCACTGCATATACTTTTCCAGCACCTGCCTGCGCACAAAATACAGACAAGATTCCGGTACCGCATCCTACATCCATAATAATTTTTCCTTTTAGAACGTCTCTGTTATCAAAAATTGCCTGCCTATATGCTTCATTTCGGACTTTATCTTGAAGCATCAATTTGTGTATCTAAAATTTTAAGTTTTAAGAATATTAATATTTGTAAATAAGTATTCGATTTTTTTAAGATTTATTAAAATATACAAAATTACACCTTAACATTTAAATAAGTAAGTGTCAATCATATGAAGTTCATATATTGTCTATACACAGTGTGTCCTGTGACTAATGGAAGTAACTGGATATGTTACAATAATACCGTCTTATAAAAATTAAATGTTCTGTATATCTTACAGGGCGTTCAAATTTACTTGACGAATTGCTTGGTAGCTCTAAATTGTACTATGGTTTGTACTAATTTAGCAATCCCATCAACAGTCTCAATTAGAGTGCAATTTTCTTCAAGAGAATGTTGACAGTCATCATATCCACGCACTTCTAAAACATCAATTCGCTTGAATTCCGTAAGTTATCATTTTCAAATTCTTTAATACAAAAACCAGAGTGATAATAATAGATTGTGATAGTGCTGATCTATAGAACCAAGTTATATTTTATGTCTTACCACTACATTAA
>JARJEC010140292.1:0-13888 GCA_030264575.1 Tachinus sp. AB-2021 | reverse complement strand
TTCGACACAATACTTTGCAACAGTTAAAAATGTCTATCCTAAATATTATTTTAGACCTAAGACATACACACATTTGCCAACAAAGTAGTCTCAGTACTTCGAATTGAATATCCAATGTGGTTGGTTGGATTTTAATTTAAAATATTCTCCAATATTTATATATCTTCTCTCAATACTAAGTAATAGTTAGCACATTTTTTGTTTCAATATTTCAAAAATAAATGAGAAAAGTAGAAGCTTTTTCAATTTTACAACAGTATTTATTATCTAATATATTTACATTGTTGGCAACTGCGTGAACTTTGAAGTAGGGTTTAATGTTAATGTTTAAATATATAATTATAATTTATTGATAAAGTGACTTAGACAATACAAACAATAGCTTCTTTGGATCTACATTACTTGTTTTAAATGCAAGAAGCGTTGTTGCATATTAAGAAATTTGTTTGTAGACAAATAATATCGATTTGATCACGGAATACTATCCCTACAAACTTCTACGTCTAGTTTTAGTAATAAATTTTATGTTTGTTTATGGGCTCACGACAAACGACTTCAAAATAGAAAGATTGTGCAGTTTTCATAGCACGGCTCACCGTGCTCACTTGAAAGAGGGAGTTATCTGTCAGTTAAGAAGGTTTTGTCTTATAACGGTTTTGGGAACTTAAATGCGCTTTATTAGTCAGTAAAACAAGCATTTAAATATTTAATGTAAAAAGAACTGAATTTGAAATCTCTGGATGTAGATTTGAAAAAGGAATCACAAGTGTGCACTAACCCTAAATAATTAATTTAAATTAAAAAAAAAAACAAATATAAACAAATAATTAAGTAAAATTTATTAAAAAATTGAATCAAATGAAGATGTGTATTAAAAAATAAGTCGAATAATAAATTATTTTTTAAGGACACATTTTTAGGTTATGCATTGTATTTATATAAAAATGTATTGTATATTTAACTTTTTCTAAGTTTACTAAATAACAGCAATAAATTAACTTCAAGAACAGCATCAGTTTGAGCTCATAAATCATATATTATTTTTTTATACAATTTTTATAAATTTAATTAGAAACAATAATACATAATTATATACGATAAGAACGCTATAATAATCGTAAAGCAATAGTCCCATGGAAAAAATATAAAATTTTCCAATCCTTCGCATTATGTACAAGTATATATAAATATATGTATTTGGAAGTAAATTCTATTGTGCACAGACGGAGATAGCATTTTAAATGTTTTCAAAAATATACATTTTCAATAGAAGGAAGTTACATTGTGACTACGGAAAGTATTTTGCCGGGATCTCAGACCCCTCCAAATTTTGTTTATAGAAACCGTTTACAAGCGTAACTGAGCAAAAACATTCCCTTTATTGCGTACCATCTTATAAATATTGTTTTATATGAAGAATGCAACATGAATATTTGGCACTAATATTCATAACATATATTTATACTAGGCGTATATTGCAAATAGAACGTTGACATTTTTTATGTTTATTTGTAAATAAATATTTTATTTTAAATTCTTATAATATACAAGGATATTTATAATAGATGTATAAAACTTTGCCATCTTATTAATTTTTAGATAAATATATCATATGGACTTATAATATATACGGGGTGTTTTTTAAAAATTGTCCAAAGTTATAAATACATTGTTTCGAATGACGAAGCACTATTTTATTAAGCTGCTTTATTACTTAATAGTTATCTATTTGAAAAAATATTTTTATAATCCTGCTTCTCGTTTAACCGAAAATATCGTCAATTATCAAGTTTATCATATTCATAGACAATATGCCTAAAGTCAATATCTACGGAGATATTGGCAGTAACGCAGTAAATAAATATAAGAATTAGTAACACGTTGAAATCATATCTACATGTTGTTAGATGATTTGACATGCACACCAAGTCACGCAAATAACACAGAATATAATAAATAATAATTAATAACCAAACTTTGAAATTTTAAAACTTACTTTATTCTCTTTTTCTCTACACTTTTATATAGTTACATTCTTTCTTCGCTTATGCCATATCCATACATTTAGTCAAGCATGCTCCTTTATTCTTTTCACTTTTAATTTCTTTTTTATTCTTTAATTTTTTATGTTTCTTTCTTTTCTTTTTATTTTTTTAAATTTATTTCTTTTTTTTTCTTTCTTTCCTGTCTATTTGACCATACATTTGTCTTTATATTTCTACAACTACCGTCACGCTGATATCGCTTGTGTAGCTTATGAGAAACAGTCTACGTTGCTAGGGGTTCCTGGTTCAAATTTATTGAGTATATTCTAATAATAAAAAAACAATGTTACTGGCTTAATAATCTATGCTATCGTAGCAAATAAATAGATTTTGACAACCAACCATTGTTACTTTTAATCTATTTCTCACAGTCTGTTTCTGTTTGTCAGGTTTATTTAATTATTCATTCTAAAAATTATAGAATTCCGCAAACTACTCAAATATAATAAGAAAGGGTATATATTTCAACCTATCTTATTTAATTATTGCTCATATAAAACTAATTTACGTTTATGTTTAAACCAACTGTTTAAGTGATATAACTAGTCTCTTTTCGACATGCAAAGTAACTAATTCTGCCATTTTAGCACTCTTTCTGACTCAACCCCGTCGGTACCTACTTAAATTGCCATAACTTTACATTTCTACCTTCACCATTGACGGGAGCATATTCTGCCACTAGGAAAATTCTACAGATGCCATTTTATATATACATATATATATATATATATATATATATATATTTATATGTACACATAACATTCGAGATGCCCAAAATTCATATTTTGTCTTATACTGTTTACCTGTAGGGCCTAGAATAACCCCTCCACCTTGACTATTTAATCATCTAAGCCTATCTACAAAGCTAGACTACGCTCATTTAAAGTAAAGACATCTTTCCCTTTTTTTTTGTTTCACGTACGCATAAAATGACAAATTTTCTTTTACTTATTACTTTTATCAATTTATGCTCTTTACCAAATATTTCTTACTCTTAAATTCCAAAAACCAATGTTGTAGGTTTTTGCCAAGTCAACAGATAAGCCATGTCCTTTTGGCCTCAGCTGTCCATCATAGTTTTGGTCACTCGAAAATATAACGGTAACCTGTATTCTTTTTAGAACTTAACAACACAGTATTCCTTGTTATCTGTAAGGGAACCGATACCGTTCGATGGGTTAATTTAGCCAATATATCATAAATTACTCAGTCCTGTTGTGTCGAACAAACCTTCACTATTCCCAACAAAGCAGCATCCCTATTAATATAGGAACTTTTTGCCTCATATAACTTTCTCCGTGCACTATTACTAGGAGGTACGGCAATTTAAAGGAACATTAGCACAATATTGTTGATTTTAAACAACATAATTTTGAAAAAGTAAAACTTAGCTGAGAATGAATCGCAATCGGATATGCAGATTTTGTGCATGTGTATGGGTGATATACCGTAATGGTTTGGTTATTATTATTATTATTATTACATTTGTAATAATCGAGGTAATCTAGTAAATGTAATTAATGCAGTATGGATAACTCCTTACTGAGCACGAGGCTCATTGCAATGCAGTTTTGTCTTGCTCAAAACTTTGTATGGCAAACATCACTAAATTGCAATGAAGCTAATTACCGCAATTGCAATTTCAACAGTTCAACACTTCGGTTGGTATGTTTAACGAAGGAGTCGTCGAATTAGTAGTTTTGCTGCATAATCTAAATGCAGCACATTATCTCAATTTTTTTGATGAAAAACTTTTGGAAAGATTGAACATACTGTGATAATCAATGGAGATTTTATAAAAAATTAAAAATATTATAAATATTGTTTGATAATTGTATGTCGTTTTAGTTCAATATTTATAATAACCTTCAGTTTTTTCTATAATTTTTATTATTTACTTGAGTTTTATTTGAAAAGTTGACATAGTTAGAGTCGCTAATACTTGTTTATTTAGAATTTTAGAGTGGTAATGCAATAACATTTTTTTGTTCAGTATTAATTTTGCTTTTAAAATATGTGGACTTATGTAGGGTATCCCATTATAAAAATGGTATTTTTGTGATTATAGCAATAATTAGTTATTTGATTGTTTTTCTGTTTTTACTCATAGTTTTCAAATTTAACTGATTTTATAACTAAAATAATAACATAGTTAGCCATTGTGAACAAATATACCCTGTATATTGTTATAAATCGGCATTTTGATAACATTTTTGTAACTTATTTTTTATTATTTATTTTATGTAAAACCTGTTTGAAAGAGGAATTTTTTTGAAATTACTAATTTTAGTCATTTAAATTGTATTACGTTTTCATTTCTATTATTTTTTTTAAAATTTATATGTAGAATAAAATACTCAAATTTTAAGTTTATTTAAAATTTGATTTTAGTTACGAAGAATTGTAAAATTAAACAAACAAATATTTCGTGGGTATTTTATGTTTGTATTAGAATAGCTTGACTAATATATTATATCATATTAAGGATATGTAT
Source organism: Tachinus sp. AB-2021 (assembly GCA_030264575.1). Lineage (NCBI taxonomy): Eukaryota > Metazoa > Arthropoda > Insecta > Coleoptera > Staphylinidae > Tachinus > Tachinus sp. AB-2021. Next base: position 9,349 of record JARJEC010140292.1, on the reverse strand, counting down.
AGAATTTAATGTAACCTTGCGGGCACAAAGTCATAAAACTAGTTTTAAAGTTTATTCCTTAGGGGCAAACATGAACTTGACATTGCTTGGATGTATATTTACTTACACGACTTGTATCAATGTTAGCAATGAAGTGGCATAGTTAATTTTATAGTAGTGCATTGACTTGTAATAATGATATTATGTAGATAAAAGTAATCTTAAATAAAATAAATAATATAACAAATTTCCTATTCCTCTTTCATATGTTTTACGTTTACTATAATATACAGGGTAAATACTAAAATCAATACCTGCTAAACATTTATTGATAACAATTTTAAGTAACAATTGTCATTTTTTTAAATTAAGTATCAACCCTAACTTTTTATATTTTATTTGAGCAGCGCTTATTTTTCTGATTTCAAAAATGTTTTACAAGTATGTGCGCAATTAACAAAAATTTCAGAAGTGAATTTAAAAATTTAAGGAATATATAAAATTACAGCAATAATCATTTGCTGCGCATCGTATTTACCACAAAATAAAATATAAACGTCAAGTATGACAGATATTTAAATTAATTTTAATTAATTTAATTTGATATCAGGAAAGAAAGGTGTTAAATGTACTATCCCAAAATTAAACAAAATAACAGTATTCAAATGGATTATATATGCTGTTTGTATTTTATTTTGTATTTTATGGCCAACCCATTAATATCGACGCTTGCTAATTATATTATTAATTTTATTAAATTATGTAAGGTCATAGTTGTGCTACCAATAAGAAAAAGGAAAACGACCACTATTCAAGTAAAATATAAAAAATGGATGTGTTAATTTATAATTAAAAAAAATACCGTTCCTCCAAAATAATAAATGTTGGAAAAAAATGCTTTGTGGGAGGAGTTGATAAAAAATTTAATTTTCTTTAATTTCGTGTATCATACAAAACAAAATGAATAAGTAATAAGAAGGTTGTAGTAATGGACGGATTCTAATATCCATCCCGTTTAATATAAATGACATAATGGAAGTCATCTCTATCAAACTATAAGCGCTTTATTAAATCTTTTTAAGATCATGTCGTTTTCGTCATTCTTTTTAATGATATTAAATTATGACTTAGTCAATAACAAATATTTGTCTGAATAGGGCAAGACCTACACAAAAAATATTAAAAATTGTTAAGATATTTCTATGCACAACAAATAAAATGATTTTATTATACTTTGTCGTATTTAAACTCTCTAAATATATTGTTTAAAATACCAATACGAATGTTGTTATTGTAAATCTACCAGCTCTCTGTGTAAGATCGTAAACTGCGTGTCGATTTACTTATAACATTAATTATCATATAATGTGCTAATAATAATTAATTTAAAAAGAAAAACAATATGACAATAATATAGCAAATACATATTAAATTAAATAGTTTTTGTATATATTAATGCACATTTTTATATGACAAGAATAACGTGCAAGGAATCATTTAAAAATGTAAAAGAATAAAAACACATTTGTTTAAGAAAAATAAAACTAAATTATTGTTAATATTAAATTATTTATTGCAATTAAATATTGCATAACTTTAAACGTTGATTCATTAATGAGTTCTAGTACATTATATAAATATGGGAACAAATTTATTCAACCGCAATTATGCAGTGAAAGATTTACCAATACAAGACAACAACAAATACTGGAAATAATGTAAATATGATATTATATACAATGACCGAGAAAAAGTGTGTTGAATCATAGGGAAAACTTTTTTATTACGCATTTCTCTGAAAATGTTATTTTTTGGAAACTTGCTTGTTTCAAAATTAAATATATATTTAAATATACCAAGTAATTGGAATTTTTAAAATTGTTAAAATGTGAAAACAACGTTTTTTTTTAAATTACACATTTTTTTTAGTAATATTTTTGTTATGTTTTAGTTTTGACCTATTGAACAATCTCAAAACTTATCTCTTATTTTTGTAAAAAATTACTTTTTGGTTTTTTTAAATTTAAATTTTAAGTTTTTGCGTACAATTGCTTAATTTCAATGTTAAAATTTATATATATATATATATATATATATATATATATTCATTTAAAGTAACAGTAAACATTTTTTTCTTTAAATCTTGTATTATTTGCTATATATAATACAAATTTTTCTTCATTTATTTTTATTTTAAGTTTTTGCTTCATTTCAAAGTTTAAATTTTTATGTGTGTAATTTTAAAAACTTTCAATAAAAATAGAAGTTTAAAGTGTCATTTCTTTCATTAGATTTTATTATTTGCGTAAGTCTATTATTTCTCCTAAATGTATATGTTTTTGGCGAAAATTACTTCTTTGGAGAATTAAATTTTAATTATATCTGGAAATAGTTTTAATGGCTTTTGAGAATCCAATTTAAGATTTATAAGAAAAATGAAGCATTTAGGTAGAACATAGCATTGTATAAAACATTTTAAAGGGTCAACACTAATATATGATAATCATAAAACTTCAGAATTTAAAAAATCAGAATATTAAAATAATATAAAAAAATTATTTTTATAAAATATTTAATCGTTAGTCAAAACAATTATAAATTGTATTTTAAATAATTTTGTGATAATTAATTATTAGTCTTGGCCGTTCAAAAAGTTGTATATAATGTGATTTTCTAGTTTAATACTCTAGATAGAACATTGTTAAAGCAACCTGTAACAACAAAATAAAATATCTTTTCATTTAGGCAACTGTAAAAGGATATTTTTTTATTTTGTAAAGGTGGCTCATTTAGAGTGTTAAATTATAGTTTTCACAAGTTTTAAAAGTGTTTGTAGATGTTATTAAACATTTTTGCAAAAAAGTTTTTACACCAAAAACAGAAACATTTTAGAAAATACTAGACTTAAGCAAATAATAAAATCTAATGAAAGAACTGACACTATACAAATATTTTTTGTTGAATGTTTTTAAAGATTACACACCGAAAAATTGAAACTTTGAAATGAATCCTTAGTGTGCAAAAACTAAAAATAAAAATAAAATAAGCAAAATTTGTATTTCCACAAAAATGAACTGAACCAAAAAAATTAATCTCTTGTGGAGTTGGGATTATTGTTTAACAAGACAAAACTAATATACAACAAAAAAAACAAAAAAATTCTGTAATTTTAGAAATATTATTTTCCGATTTTGACAATTTTGAAAAAGGCAATATTCTTATTAAATAAACATCACTTGGTATATTTGAAAGAAGCTAAACAAGTTTCGACATATGCACAATGTTTTCAAAAAATTTAAATTTACTGAGAAATGCATATTAAGAAGGTGATTTATAATAGGTGTACAAAACTTTGCCACCTTTTGACGCCATTTTAAGATAAAAATGTCATATAAACATAGATCATATATAATATATACCGGGTGATCCAAGCCATAGGTAAGCTTGTTTTATTTTGTTATTTATGAAGTGATATTTATACAAGTGTATTTATACGAGAAGTTGGTATTACTTCCGGTTATTTCGGAAACCACGCCATCTTGTCATTTTTAAATGGAACCTTATACTTTTAATTTGTTATTTTGAATCAGTCAAAATTATAATTTAAAAAACCGTTTTTTGTTTCTGCATCTAGGTGGCTGCGAATCGGTTAAAATGGTTCAAAACTAATAATATATTATTTAAAAAATAATGAATAGCGCCACCACTATCAAATATATGCAAGGTGTTTTTAAAAACGTCCTGAGTTATAACTCGATTATTTTGAATAATATTTTTTTATCAAAGTTATTTTATTATTTAATAGTTAGTTGGCTAATTAGTCCTGCTTCCGGTTTAACCGGAAGTAACTTTGTTACGTAAAATGAAATACTTTGTATATTGCCAATAAGCCCATATAATTTTTTTTTTCAAAAATTTTTAAACATATATGCTTAAAGTCAATACCTACATATATGGCATTCTATATTCTAAATGGTAACCTCAAATATCTTGGTAAATATTGTCTTTATATAGTCTAATACTCTTTTATATAGAAGATTTATATAGACGTTTCAGAACATTATAAAATATTCAGGGTATTTTAATTTACATAAAGAAGTTGGCGTTACTTGCGGTTAAACCGAAATCAGAATTATTTAAATATTTTTTTGAATAATTAACTATTAAATAACATATCATTCAAAATAGTCAAGTTAAAGCTTAGGACATTTTTCAAAACACCCTGTATATAGATTCTCCCCAGATGAGGCTAACAATAAATGTAAATGAACCTTTTTTTTTAATGGAACAAAAATAAATATACAGTCTTGGTCTGCTTAGAAATTTACTTTGAACCATATTAGATTTATTTAACATAAATGGTTTTTATTTATAATAAGAGTAAAAAACATCGCTACCTTATTTGGGACGTAATTTAAAGAAAAAATGTCATAAGAACATAAGTCATTTATATATACAAGGTGTTTTCACAATTTTTTTTTTGAGCTATAACTCAATTATTTTTAATGATAAAGCAATATTTTCTTACTCAAAGTTGATTTAATATTTAATAGTTATTTAATCGATAAAATAATTTGACAATTCTGTTTTCGGTTCAACCAAAAGTAACATCAACTTTGTTATATAAAATGAAATACTTCATTTTCTTTCAAAAAGATTACTAGACAAATACGTCTATAGTCAATACACAATAAAATATTCTAAGTGGTCATTTCAAATGCCTTGGTAAATATTGACTTTAGGCATAATGAGTCTAATAAACTTTAAAAAAAGTTTAAATGGGCATATCAAAAATAATAAAATTTGGCAAACAAATAACTATTAAATAATAAAATTACTTTGAGTAAGACAATATTGCTCTATAATTCCAAATAATCAAGATATAGCTTAGGACATTTTAAAAATATACCGTGTGTTTTGTTTTATTTGTTTGAGTTTAAGCGCAGCCCACAGCTTACTTTGTTTGAACTTTGTTAACGCCCCTGTTGCTAATGGGTTGCAAAAATATGCACAAAATGTATTCAAAATTGTCAAAGATTCTGTAAACTTACAGCGTACCAAAAATAATGCAAAATTTACTCTACAAAAAACCAGTAAAAGTCAATGAAATTTTTACTATGTAAGTTCTTATAGTATAATAAAAGAAGTTTTTACACCATTATAAATCACCCTATATAGTAAAAAAATAAAAATGTAGAAAAAATCTTAATCTATAATTAAATACTAAATATAAAATTTTTGTAAGGTATTTTCTAATAATTAATAATAATAGTATAGATTAACTAAGAGGAGAGTTAATATATGATAATAGTGATCAAGTACCTGTATGTTTTTGCACAGGTGCAACAAGAAAAAAATTATTATTGATTTATATATATTATTAGTATTTGTTGGGCTATCCAACTGACCATTGATCTCGAGGTCCTTGAGTCATGTTCATGTACATATGTGTGCGTAACATTAAGGCTTGTTAAAATACAAGCAACTTAGCGTAGCCTATGGAAGGTGTTTTCTCGCAACAATAGAAAGGGACGCAGAACACGAAAGGTTCAGATTATGCTCAGAGACAAAACTTGCGCTGGTTTTGTTTCTGAGCATACTCTAGACCTTTTTGGTGTTATACGTACTTCTCTATCGTTGCGCAAAAACACTTTTCATAGGCCTTGCTAAGTTGATTGTACTGTACTCTAGAAATTGCCCTCCGATAACTAAAGTTTTGCAACATTTGACCGTACTGGAGGATAAACCACTTCTTTTTAAATATAACATTGTAAATGGCACGTTTAAACTAGGAGTATAGAAAATCTAATCAAATAGAAAACTTGGAAATCCAAGTTTAAATTTCAATTAAAATAACTACATAAATATTTTCAATGGATTGGGTAATACGGTTCTTTAAATCAATTACTTTATTTCCTTTATCACCTATCTCTTAAAAAAGCGGTTGGCTGCGTTTACCAATCTATTTGGTTCCAAATAGTGACATAAGCCGGTTTCTTACAGACCGAATAACCCTCTAGAGATATCCAGTCAAACTTTTTCAACAACTTGCAAGAAAAAATATTTAGTATATCCAAATAGCTAGCTGATTCACAAATTCTATCATACCATCACTCTAATAACAACAATTCTGAGATGATGCATATCCATTTATAGAAAAATGTGTGTGGATTTAATAGAAATATTATGTTTTTGTAGAAATGTCGATTTCTTGTAATTTTGAAATTCACCCAGACATAAAAATTCAGAACATTTAGAATCGTATCCAGGTTTTGGTGGATGACAAAACAAATAGTTTATATTGTTTAATTTTATTGGCAGCATAACATATTGGACTTTTCTTCCGGCAGATGAAGGACTTTTATTCGAGTTGCTGCGAAAATATTTGTTTGAATCATTTTATTGATTTTAAAGTTAGTATTTTACTTGCATCTGTCAACTCATTTATTTTGAATATATTACAAGTACTATAGCAAACAAAACAATAATAATTTGTTTGTGAACAATTCTGGAATCAGTATTTTAACCGCAAGGAGTAAATTTTACTTTTAAATTTTAGTTCTATTATTATTATTAAGATTTATCTAGCCACCCCAGTGGCGCAGTGGTTAGTGTGTAGTAGGTAGCCTTTACTATGTGATTGCATTTTTTTATAAATAAAACAACTTTTTATATACCAATAATAATAAATAAATATTTGTTTCTATCACCGTATTATGATGACCAGGTAAATGGTCGAAACTAGTCCGGTTTAATAAATATTTTCGTGATAAGATATATAAAAAGTTGCTGTATGTTTTACTGTATATATTTTTAATTAGCATAGATATATAAAATAATAGCAGCCCAAAGAAGTGACGATCGAACAGTTTACCCTTGATTTGTAATTCTTTTAATGCAGGCACTCTTAATTATAATTGACAATTAAACATGAATAGCCGTTTGAACAATTATAATTGAACGTGTGTATGATATGTTTGATCAAAATAAATGACACAAAAAAGATTGAATAGACGTTCTGCAGCCTTGAACAGCGTGTGTGCATGCGTGGACTAATTGAAATCAGTTTTGTTTCAATCCTTCGCAAAATAATTAAATAATTAGTTGTTGCATGATTTCTCTCCAAAATGGCAAGCGATGAAACAAAAAGGAGATTTACACAGTTTTTATTCAATTATTATTGAGCGAGTATAGTATATATGCCGTTCAATGATAAATGATCAAATGGTTATTCAAGTTTAATTGTCAATTATAATTGAGCATACATGGCCGGCATAATAGTTGCAGTTAAATTTTAGTTAAGATTTTTATTACCGGATTTTAACAACCCGATTATTGTAACCAATTCCAAGTTTACAGAAATATTAATTTAAAAATCTTCAAAAAAGTTATGCATTTTAAAATATAATATTATCAAAAATAAACAATAATCATTTATTATAACGTCAATAAATTAATTTATACTTACAACCAATTCTTAATACATTTATCTTAAATTATAGAACAAAATAAAAATTTATATTGGATTATAGATTGTTATTTTTAATGAAGTAAACATTATAAAATCTTATATGTACGTATACAATTTAAACTTGATGCATAATTTATATTGATTAATTTTTATAGCAGCTATTTTTCATTTATAAATTTATGTTAATTTTTGATGTTATAGTAGTAGTGGTATTTGTTAGGGTTTACTCTCTGGCCATCGACCTCGAGGTGTTTCGGCCGGTTCATGTAGGTATGTGTGTGTCCTAAGTTGGCTTGTTACTCTAGAAATTTGCATATCTACAGCTCCATTAATTGTTTCCCAATGGTAAATGGTATTGGTAAGATGGACTATGCGCTCGCCCATAGCTCAAGTGCTGACCGTGCATTACGTTACATAACTGTTGCAAACATTTGACATCGGCGGAATTGGATATGCCACCAAAATTGTTGCAATTGATTTTTTACAATTTTCTTTAAAAATCATTTTTACTTTGTTTAATTAAAATATCTGTGTAGCAATTTACTACGTATTTTATATAATTTGAATAAAAATTATATAATTTGTATTAAAAATGCCAATTATTTATAATGAAAGACAATTAGAAAGCACTTATGATATAAATAATATAACTTTTTATAATAAAGTAAATTCAAATTATTAGGAAAACCTTGGCTCAGAACGTCAAGATTAGCAAATGTATATCGATCAAGGAGTGGAAAGTTTGTTCAGGTCCACGGTTATTTTTCTTGAAGTAAAACAAACGTAACCGATAACGTGGCCTGATGTAGAAAAGGAACGACTCACAATGAAAGAGAACGGGAGTGAGAAGAGATTAATAGTGACCCTGGGACATATAACGACTCGTGGACCAAGTGAACGATACTATAACCTTTACAACTAAACTAATTAAAGATATACACTTAGTTCGGTTATAAACGTTCCAAAATACTATTGTATTATATAGGTAATTTAACACAACTTTGAATTTAAATAATTTTAAAATATTAGTTTATAAACAGAAATTAATATTATTATTATTTATTTAAATGCTTTATAAATATACATTTTTTTATAATGGCAAATAAGTTGATATACATAGAAGAAAGCTAAGCCCTAAACATACATTTCGTAAAGTGTCAAACTATATCAGAAACGTAATTTGTATTCCAACTCTGAAATTGACTTTCGAAAGCGAAATATTGTTAAACTATATTCTTTTGAGAGAAGCAATCTAAAATTGTTTCCTCCCCTCGGTAAGCCCACAACTTTTCTACAATTCCTAAACATGATATAAGTAAATATTCAATATACACATTTATATACATAACTGACAGCGGCACACTTTTAAGGTTTTGTATAAACAGGAAAGGCATTACTGAAAAAATACCGAAATAAAATGGAGCAATATGCCTTACAACTAAAACAAGAATAAGGAAACTCATTTATTATTTTAGTAACAAGCAGATTTCTTTTATTTGTATAGTATGACTTAATACTTTTTATAATTAATCAGAACCGTCACGAAGGTTTAATAAATAATATAATGATTCATTAATCAATATCAAAACGATGAAGCTAAATTAGTTTCGTGGCAGATAATTATATAAAGGATTTGAAGTAAGCGGGCCTATAGTGATAAATTTGGTTTTCCTGATGAAACAAAATGGTCTACAATTTCCATATTCCCGTGGAAGCAATTTGCAAGTAGCGGATGCTGATACCACAACACAACCAACATCACCGGTTCTGTTATAATTTGTATTCTAACCGTTTTTGCAACGAATTATATATTATTTAATTATTGATATCGGTTTTAGTAAAAGATTTTTTTTTAAATTTTAATGACCGAAGGAGTAATTAGTTAATTTAGTTGTAAGA
>JARJEC010140245.1:0-12373 GCA_030264575.1 Tachinus sp. AB-2021 | reverse complement strand
TATATATATATATATATTGCGTTGTTCTCCGTAGTATCAAATTAAGAAAAACTTCTAATTAATTAGTTTTGGTTACAAATTTCAAAACAAGTGAAATTGGAATACGGGGGTAAGTACATAATAGCTTTTTGAAAAAAGTTATAAAATGCAATGCAATGCAAGCAATAACATAACAAATATTGGCAAGAATTTAAGTTCTGTAAAGTAGCGCAAATGTGGATATATATTAAACTTGCTCTTGACGGACTCTGACTTGGCACCGGAAAAGTACCAATCAGTCAAATTTTCTTCTACGTCCCAACCCGCGACCTCAAATTTAAATTTAAAATCCTATAAGTTATGTGACAATAAACAGCCTTACTTAATTATTCTCACACGGTCTTTTTGTCCAAGAACGCTGTATTTAACATATTATTTTATATACAAAACAGAGCAAAAGTTTGAATACACCTAAGAAAAAAAAAAGATTTTTTTATTTATTAATATGAAGCACCAACATTCACAGCTTCCCTTGAAAAATGGATTAAAACATAATTTGAATAAAAGTTTGTTATCTTTAAGATAAGTAATTTTGCCGCAAACATACTAAAAAATCACACTTTTCACTGTGATCTAGATGCTTCTATAATGTATTAACATATGCTTTACGTTTATCAAAATATTTATTACAAAGGCCTTAAAAAATCTGCAAATATTTCAATATTTTACTCATATTTGGATTTTTTACGGCAAAAGAATTACATTTATCAAAAATCGGTACATACAATATATTAACATTGTTTTCTTTATCTAATTCTTCTAAAATTTCGTTTATACAGGCTAGACCTCATAAATCGCTACGAATTTTTATCTATAAAACCTTCGAATATCTATAAATAGAACCTTCATCCAAATGTACCGCGTGGTAGCGGTAAATTGGAGATGATAACCTGGTGCAACAGCTAGTGTGCCTAATCCAAACTATCTGATTCTAGTTCTGCTTATGTATCTACGAAGCTGCATAAATATACAGCTAGCAAGGCCGAGATCGCCTAGAAGGGCCAGACTGCAATTGTTTGAGACATTCGGCGCGTATACAATGCAGCACTAATAATGTATAATATGTATAATATGTTAATATTGTACAAGGGCGTTATCGATATTAATTAATAAAAATATGGAAGCGCTTAATATGAAATAAAACTTTGATTGTCGTATAATATGTTAATATTGAACAAGCGCATTATCGGTTTAATAAATTGATATATTAAATTATCAGTGTTAATTAATAAAAATATCGAAGCGCTCGAAATAAAATAAAACTTTATTCAATTGTCGTATGTCTGATATGTTAATATAGAACAAGCGCATTATCATTAATTAATCGATATGTATTAAAACATTATTAAAGTTTTATTTTTATTCCATATCTTATTATCTATATTGTGCAAAAGAAACACTTAATTTAGAATTCAACATTCTATTTGAATTATGCTATTTTGAAATTATATTTTTTCTTTTAAAATATAAACATATATACGGATCAATTAAATGCGACATATTGTAATTATAATATTTAATAAAATTAAGCTTCTAAATAGAATAGTTTAATAACTGTAACAAAAAAACCAACCGATAATAGATGCCAAACTACAAGCCCATGAAAATACAAATTCAAATTTTGTGCAAAATGATTCGCTCCGCTTCTTGTTTGCTATTGCTTGTAAATACGAGCTAATCGAATTATAATTATATGAATGTTCGTTTATACGATTGGGTTATAAGCAGATTTGGGTTTACCGACCACAAAAACATATAGTAGGCATAGCCTGACCTTCAGATCCGAACATCACTTGGTGTAATTAATAAAATGATAATTAGGACGAATAAAAGATATAAGGATAATAAAATATTAATAAATAAATGAAAAAAGAAACACGAAAGCAGAATGTCAAAAACTAAAATTTTAATAAATTTTATTATATTTAATATTTATAGCATATACAGATAATATTAAGGTGATGTATAAAATAATAAATTAACTATTTAGAAAAAAATACAAAGCATTACGACAGAAACTATATTTAAATAAATATTAAACTGATGTAGTACGTAAAAATAATAATTCAAATAACAAATAAAAGAGAATAATTTTTTAAAATCTCTATTCCCCATGGCGGTGGAGCAGGGGGGTAACTAGGAAATCTTAAATAGAAATGCCCATATCCTATTACAGATTTGGATTCTACAGAAAAAAAATACACGACTTTTGTAAGTAGACCCAACAGGTCTATTCTGTAACTTTCCGTTAAAATTTTGAGGCCTTCTCTTAAAATAATATTTTAACCGGCCTCTAAATTTTTCTGCTGATTTTGGTATTCACTAATTACAAATTTAAAGGGTTCGCTAAAAAGAAATTATTTTAAAGGGGTCCGTTAAAAATACCAAAGATATGTTTGGCAACATTGCATAAATGCGCCAAAACGTGTAATTCAAGAAAACAAACAAAAATACTATCATCAAAACATAATTTGCAGCGATAACTTCTAGCGCGCTTTTTTAAATTTATAATATAAATATATAAAAATGATATACATTAAATATACAACTCTGTTCTGTGTCCACTTCTTATCTCATATCAAATCCTATTTTATTATTTTCATCATGACTGGGTGAGTTGGTAAGCTTGATTAATCAATCTTAAAATAATTTTTTTATTGTATAAAATTTTTTATTATAAATTTATATTAAAGTCTGCAAAATGTATGAAAAATTATATAAATAAAATAAATTTATAAATTAGAAAATATGAAAAAGAAGAAATTAGAACTATTTATTTTATCTTATTATTTTTACAAAAAAATTAATATTCAATTTGTACCTTATTTGTTTATATAATTCCTCTTCAATTTCATTAGCGAATGATAAAAATATTCATTTATCATTAATTTTAAAACATTTTGCTATTTTGACCGGATATTCTTGCATTCTATAATATTTTATTTTAGTAAAAATACTGTTTAGACTCGTGATTAAATGATGCACTTTACTTACTTGTACTAAAAATAGCTATTAATTATTTTATCTAATTCACAAAACATCCAGAAGTGGGATTAGAATGTGCTGTCAAATCCATAGATAACCTACAATTACTGACTTATCTGTGGACGCGTTCGCATCTACCACTTACTTATCTATGGACGCGTTCACTTACTTATCTGTGGACATGTTCATGCTTCATTTTAAATATTTGTAATAAAATAGTTTGAGTTGAATATGCTAGTTTTGAAATGTGTCAATGCCATGTGATAAAGGTACCGCTTGCGTTATGCAATCTATGGGCGTTCACAGATCATTCTGTTATAACATGAAGATTGATATAGCACTATGTAAAGTTCTATGAAAAAGTAAACGCGGGATTTTTAAACTTTATTATTACTTATACATAAATTAAAAATTAATGTTTAATAAAAATGTATACTAAAGAATTGAAAGCCAATATAAAAAATAATATTGGACGTAAAATATTTGATAGCAATAAGCTGAAAGACAAGTTTCATTGAAACACAAGATGATTTATTTACATTACTATTATTATTACAGCGTATGTATAAGATGTATATACTAGGACTTAGAATATAAACGCTATATATTGTGAAACGATCAAACATTTTGTAATTTTTTCCATACAAAGTTCGACACTGTCAGCAAAATTTTGTTTCTATTTGCGTTAAGTAAAGGTAGGATTTCGTTCAGGCGGTAAGCAGTCGCGGCCAGACGCAACGTCCAGTCGATAAGTTACGAGCTAATTTATTACTTTCATCAACGCTGTCGGCCAGCATTGGCGTCCCGATATAGCATTGTCAAAGGCAATAGTTTAACTCGTGACTTCTCGTTTGGAGGCAACGTTTGGCTCAGTCTTCCAATGTTTCAGTTTAGTTTTTCAACTGCATTAACATTTTTTTTACATTAAGAATTCACTATAGATAGTTTTTAAATTTTAATTTCAAAAGAGAGTATGAATGTAAAATTTCTTGAATAAAACCAAATTAAAACTGCGGCGGGTGGACAGGTTACATAAATAAGTAATTTTACTAGTAGTTCAAATCATAGTGGTACCACAAAATATAATACTTCTTTCGATATACACCACCTTAAACTAGACGATGTTTAAGTAATTAATCAAATAACTAGAAATAATTTAAAATAAAATTGAACTTAAAATCTACTTGAGATGTTTCTACAAATTTAATCGCAAAATAAATATTTGATGTACAATTTCTTGATTATTAAATATCTGGAAAGGTGTGAATAAAGTATTATTGTGATGATGAAAATTCAATTTTTATTGTAGTTGTATTAAAACCAAATTAAAATGTTTTAAAAGGGCCATTTATTTTAATTAAATTAATCTGTTAAAAATGAGGATGAGATGGTGTTATTTCTATGGCGGTATAATAACGACGTTATATACATAGCATGTCAATTTTGACATAACACATTTCAAAACTTCGGATTGTTTTGAATGCGGCATTTTAACACATGACGTCACAAACGTGACAAATTACCGCAAACGTCATAATATGACATATTTCAAAACTACCAATTTTAAAATAAAGTGTTAAAATGACATGTGACGTCGAAAAAATTATAAAATACCGCATGGGGTATAAATAACACATTTCAAAACTAAGCTCCCAGATATCATTATCAATGGCGATTAAATTATAAACAAAAATCTACAAAAACTTATTATTATATTTGTGGAGTGTTAATATGCGCTCCAGAAGTTAGCTTAGGTTTCGGCTTCGTTTGCAGGTGCACGTACGTTTGCTTCCGCAGATTTCATGGAGTCGTTACAGTCACACAGCAAAATAAGGAACACGTTGTTTTAGCTTCGGTTTAATGTGATTAAAATCTTATTTCTGTATAATAACAAATAAATGTTTCATAAATCATGGACAATAATAAATCAATGTTTCAAACAAGTTATTCATTCCAGTAACTTAATTTAATAACATAAATTGTAACTTATAATACAAATTTAATTATAAAATAAAAAGAAAATCCACTTTTATTATTCTCGCCCTAAATATTATTTATAGAAGATTTTTAAATTTGTTTGGAATAATTTGTTGTTACCTATGTAACAAATTAAAATAATTTGTTGTTACCTATGTAACAAATTAAAATAATTTGTTGTTACCTATGTAACAAATTAAAATAAAATTACCAAAATGGTATGACATAATCGAAAGGTAGTTGAAAATCCACTTTTATTCTTGTGGCGCTAAATTTTATCTATTTTTTAAAATTGTCATTTATAGAAGCTTATTAAGTTTGTTTGCAATAATTTGTTGCTAATTATGAAACAAATTAAAACAAATATACCAAAACAGTCTGACATAATCAAAGTTTAGTTGAAAACCCAATTTTATTCTTGGCGCACTAAAAACTATTTATTTATTTAAATAGTTATTTATGGAAGATTTTTTTGTTTGTTAGCAACAATTTGTTGCTAATGATGAAACAAATTAATTAGCAACAATTTGTTGTAAATCTTCCATAAATATAAAAAATTAATAATTTTTAGCGCGCCAAGAATAAAATTCCGTTTTCAACTAAACTTCGATTATGTCAGACCGTTTTGGTAATTTAATTTTAATTTGTTTCATAACTAGGTTAGCAACAATTTGTTGCAAACAAACAAAAAAATCTTCCATAAATAACGATTTAAAAAAATATATAATATTTAGCGCGCCGAGAATAAAAGTGGATTTCAATTAACCTTTGATTATGTCAGACTGTTTTGGTAATTCTATTTTAATTTGTTTCAACGTGAATAACAAATTATTGCAATGAAACATAAAAATCTTCCATAAATAACAATTTTGGAAAATAAATTATATTTAGCGCGCCAAGCATCATGTAGATTTTCAACTAACTTTTGATTATTCCAGACAGTTTTTATAATTTTATTTTAATTTGTTATATAATTAGCAACAATATGTTGCAAACAAACATAAAGATCTTCTATAAATATCGATTTTGTAAATTAAATTATGCTTAACCCGCAAACTAATCTTCGGTTCTTTCACGCTAGTGTTTTAATTTTATTTGTATTGTAAGTTACAATTTATGTCATTAAATTAAGTCATTCGATAAAGAATAACTTGTTTGAAGTAGATAATCGTATTATTGTTCATGATTTATATAACATTTATTTCTTATTATCAGGATATACGATTTTGCTGGCATTAAAGCGAATTAAAACAGGAACGTGTTCATTATTTTACTATGCGACTGTAACGACTCGATAATATCTGCGGGGGCGAACGTATGTTTGCCAGTAGACGATGCCGAAGCCGAAGCTAACTTTTAGGACGTTTTTATTTTCAGGCAACAATTTAATTGGTGTGTATGTGTATGAATAGTAGGCAACCAACGGTACACCGCCAATTTGTTAGTATTTATTACCGATATTGTAAAATATCCTTTGTTTATACACATTTTTCAAGATATATAATAATACTCGCGGAGCGAATAATTGCAATCGCAGAGAATTAACTTTATACATTTCATTCCATCATGCGTGGTTTTTTATCGTTGTTGCGAGAGTTATAAGTAAAATCAAATTATAAAATAGCTCTCTTTGTCCTATTTCCTTCGTAGTTGGTTACTCGTAATCGGTAAAATTAAACTAGATTTTACCACGCTGGAAATCATACTATATTTTGGATTTCGGTGCAAGTTTGTTGACTTCCTATAATGTCGTCATAGACGGATTCGTAGTAAAAACCAAAAGGAATATGTATTAATTAGTGTTAATAAAATAGTAACAAAGTCAAAGTTCAAAAATAATTAAGCGAATATTATGGAATATTATCCAAAAGGACGCTTCCGGTAATATTATACATATATGCATACATACATACATACAGATTTTTATAAAAACCATCTAGATCGACTCAGGGGGTCTCAGAATGAATATTTCAGTTGAAATCTTCATTTCAAAATTTTAAGGTGGGACCTATACTTTTCCTTTGGGAAGGAAAAGTAAAAAAGGAAATAACATTTTATAAACTTTGATGGAAAAACAATGAAAATCAATCAAATTCATAAATTGATAATTGATGCAAATTGTTAAAAATATTTAAAATTTATAAAAACAATAAACATTAAATATAGATAATTCAAAGAAACAAAGTAAACTATCTAATTATCTAAATTGCATAACAATTAACACACAAAATTAATAAAAAAAACATTATTTTGATGATTACCAATTAATCCGTTTTATAGTTACTACATCTTTTGTTTAGTTGGGTTTTTGCTATGCAAAACATTAATTATCCAATTACGCATAAATAAATAATAGTTGCATAGATAATATCATCGTCTGTATTTGTATATATTTATTCATATATGTGTATATTGTATACAATTAGGACTTCGCCATACAACAAACAACTATATCCCAAACATGTCCCTTTCATTTATGTGAACGGCGCTCCTAGAAATCACCGGGGGCGTAAATGTTGAGTCTGCAGATAGTAAGGTGGGTGGTTTGAGCAAAGGGTGCGAACAAGTGAAAATCAGAACCCCGGTAACTCAATCAGTTTAGGTTGTAACACAGCGTTCCGACAAGTTGTCCTCTCATTCCAAATTTTGTTCGCTCAAATAAAATAAAGAACACTCGTTTCCTCTACGTTGAAGGCCATAAAACTACGAAACCCCGTAATCTCACAACAATAAAATCCACTAATGATACGATGTTTGGAAACACCTACTCGTAAAATTGATATTCACAGCTTTTATTGTTGTTCTTGTAAATCAGCGAGTTGAATTAATGATTTTTGAATTTATCGTAGGAAACTTAATTATAATTACATGGTATCGTGAACTAAATCGCTAGCATATTTTTATGCAAACTTTATTATGAAAATATAAACAACTAAAAGGGGAGTCACATTATCATTTTTTAATATTTGAATTTTATTGCGGTAAGTGGTATAATTAGTTGGACAATCTAGCAAATGTTTAAAAAAATATGTTTTTGATTTTGTATGTTTTACTATAAACTCACAATGTGAAAATATTATGTTAGTACATTATTTAAATATTATATTATTTCCAGGTATATAATCGAGGAACAAAAAAATATTTTTTAGACATTGACGGCGCCGCGCCGCTGCTATTTTATTTAATATAGCGAATAACATACATACATACATACATACATACATACATACATAACAAACTATTTATGTTTTTCATTTATTTTTAATATGTTCTGCAATTATTATTAATGTTTAAGTTAATTAATTTAGATTCAAATACGGTAAGTTATATTTTACAGCGCAACTTTTTCAGGCCCGTAATAGAAATAAATATTGTTTGTTACTTTAATAAATTAACATTTAACAAGCAGACGTTTCGGGACTAACATAGCTCCCTTCATAAATGCTACAAACAATGAGAAATTAACAAATAATATTTATCACATTTATGAGAACCCAGCTAATGAGGACCCCCAAATGCATAACGACAAAATTGTTAAATGTTATACATACTTTATTTATTCTTTAAAAGGGTTTTAAAAATATTGATACATGGCACATAACCTTCTCTACTACTTTATTAATAAATAAATTTAATATGAATATACTTAGCATAATATATAAACTCAGACAACGATTTGGTTCGATTAATATGAAGACATTTGATGTTAATGCATGGCTGTTGCTAATTGAAATGAAATAAACATACTGAATATACATACACCGCTCGTGCACACACTTAAAATGTAGAGCGTTCAGTAAAAGCATCGTTAAACTACACCGTAACCGTGTCTTTGATGTAAAAAGTAAAGTGTGTTCGGTGTAGAATAACCGAGCGCAGCTCATATAAATAAATAAATATTAATGTTAAAGCTTAGTTGTAAAGCACTAGCCCTGAAATGATGACCCAATTTCTGGTTTTTATTCACTAGGTACTTCAAAATTCAATGGTTGGTAGAGCGTCTGACAAGACAAGACGAGACGAGATTAATCAAATCTCGGTCTCGTCTCGTTTAGATTATAAAAAAACATAATCTCGTCTTTATCTCCCCAAGATCTTAAAAAATCGATCTCGTCTTTATCTCGCCGAGATTCTCGACATATCAATCTCGATCTCAATCTTGAATCTCAAGAAAATCTTGACAAGATTGAAAAAATATTTTAAATTTTAGAAATAATATATTGTAACGTTTATTATTATTATTAAAACATTTAAATGTATATAAATGAAATCATATAAATGAATAAAGTAATTTGAATCATATAATATTAGAACCCGATGTACCCCGATATATAACGAAATGCGTTTGGGGTGTTTTTGAAAGAAACTGGACACGTTTATGGACATTTTTTGAAAAAAAAATTGGTTCAGTTGGAGACATTTTTTACCTTCAAGTGAAAACCTATTCGTGACTAAAACTCGAACACCTTTGCTTTTTTTCACCAAAATTTCAGGAACGCCACAAGGTCGAAAACTATCTCGACATTCTCAAACGTTTTAAGAACCTGCTACCGAGCAATTTTCACAAACTTTATTTCAAAACCGGAGGAATTCATTGAAGAGTGTTTTCCTACCACAACAAATAACTCGTTCATTTTGAACCGACTTCGACGCGCTTCGGCGGTCAAATAGAACCACAAAAGCGCCTTTTTCGAAAATTTTAAAGCGCTCGGCAAAGATTTGAGTCGACGGCAGTAATATCCAAAACATAAAATTTCGTTTTTTTGTGCAAGCAAATTTTCGAATCGATTATGTTTTACCGTCTTATGGCCAAAGGTAATATGAAACTTTTTTGTTTCGGACCTGTCAAGTTGCGGAACATTCCGCGGTCCGTGGCGCCTCACCACGGACCGCGGAATGTTTTTACAAAAACCGCAATAACTCCGGAACGCTTTAATGCAATATCTCCTGACTCGGGCGTCGGATGTCCACCGACAAAGCGCTACATTGCCGGCACCCATTTATCTTTTTCAAAGCGTTCGTCTTACGCGAAGGTCCGACATTTGCTCGCATGTCGCGCGCCAATCCTATCTCCTCCCACAAGTTTTGAGGTAGGTCCTCGAAGTTAATCCCATTCGAAAGAGCGCAAAATCTTGAACAATTTTCTTGACCGTTTTTTTTTTAAATTTTTGCCAATTACGGTTTTTACGATTGGGATCGCGCTTACGCCGTTTGACGGTATAAAGTTGATGGCAACACCTATTCTATCCTCATCTATTCTAAGCGCGAAAAGAGGTCAATCTTCAGACGGCTGTAACTTTCTTGTTTAAAGAGATGCGATCTTTTCGTACCTCAAAAGGGCGGTTTGGGTTATGGTACGTCCAAATATTTTAAATATTTTTAAGGGGGGGGGGGGGATACACCCAAAAAGTACCAACCTCAAAACTTTGTCGTACACCTCTGATTTTTACGCCATATACGGCTTTCCGAAAATCGCGCCCGACTATGAAAGCGGATTTTTGAAATATATAAATCATATAAATTGACAAAAATCTCATTTTTTCAAATCGCAAAAAAGCCGCACCCGAATTGGTGGGTATCCGGAGTTTTATCAAATTTGAAATCAAAAAGTTTCCGAAAAGTGCCTTTGAATGAGATCGACTAAGTACCACTTTCGATTGTAGCCTAAACTTGCGATTTTTGGACGCTGCGTGAGTTGTTCCATAATCGGTGAAAATTTCGATCGATTCCGGGAAGGTTCTTATTTTTGATTCAACCAGGAATTTTCCATTCGAAAGCTGATCGAATTTTGAAGTCATCCGAGCCAAATTTTCACATTTTTATGTGTTTTGATGTTTTCCGTTTTGACATACTTTGAAAACAGAATTTAATTAACGAAAAAGGAATTAATTTTTTTTGACAAATTTAGAAAAAAATAAAAAATGAAAAATGAAAATATATATAATGATATTATCGAAATGTCCTAGACTTTAGCAAAATTTTAATTTTTTACCTTCAGCTGAAAAGAATTTAATTAAAATTTTTTTTTTTAAAGTTTGATTTTTATTTACGTGTTGCTATCTACAAAATACGCTTATTTGCAAATTGTTGTAAAATTAACTTTAGGTCGTAACCTAAAACCAAGGCCAAAGTTTAAGAACCAAACTTTAGTTTTTGAACCAAATCCACGGTAAAAGCTTAGAAAACAAATCTTATGTCTAAAACCACGGTAAAAACTTAGCTAACAAACTTTGGTTCTTAAACCGAACCACGGAAAAACCTTAGGAAACACACTTTTGGCTTAAACTAAAACCATGGCAAAAGCTTAACAAACAAACTTTAGTTCTTAAACCAAAACCACGACAAAAACTTAGCAAACAAACTTTAGTTTCAAAACCAGAACCACAGTATAAGCTTAGCAAACAAACTTTATTTTTATAGAAAAACCACGGTAAAAGCTTAGCAAACAAACTTTAATTCTTCTCTCACGGCAAAAGTTTAGTAATAAAATTTGGTTCTTTGTAAACCAAAACCACGATTAAAGTTTAGCAAACAAACTTTAGTTCTTAAACCAAAACCACGGCAAAAGATTAGCCAACAAACTTTAGTTCTTAAACCAAAACCACAGTAAAACTTAGCTAACAAATTTTAGTTCTTAAAGCTAAACCACGCTAAAAGCTAAGCAAAGAAACTTTAGTTTTTAAACCAAAACCAGGGTAAAAGTTAGCAAACAAACTTTAGTTCCTAAATCAAAACCACTTTAAAACTTGGCAAACAAACTTTATTTCTCAAACCAAAACCACGGTAAAAGCTTAGCAAACAATCTTTAGTTATTAAATCAAAACCACGGTAAAAGCTTCGAAAATAAATTTTACGTCGTTAACCAAAACCACGGTAAAAAATGTATAGCAAACTTTATTTCAGAAAATAAAACAATGGTCAGAGCTTACAACAAATCACACACATTATTTAATTAAGATTTATTTGATTTAACAAAGCGCAGGAATTATTTGTTACAATTAAATTAATTGTACACTTAATACTTCCCACAATTAATTACACATACGTTATTTAAATAATAATTGATTGATTTTACACAGGTATTATTCCTTACAATTAATTGTTTAAAAATATTTGTATAATTTATAAATTAATTCCACACTTTAATATATCTTTGACAAATCACAGACATACTGTTTTTTAATTTCATTTGATTTGATTTGATTTGATTTAATTTAAGTTAATTAATTTAATTTAATTTAGTTTAGTTTAATTTAATTCAATTCAATTCAATTCAATTCAATTCAATTCAATTCAATTCAATTCAATTCAATTCAATTCAATTCAATTCAATTCAATTCAATTCAATTCAATTCAATTCAATTCAATTCAA
>JARJEC010140244.1:0-11313 GCA_030264575.1 Tachinus sp. AB-2021 | reverse complement strand
CAGTAATGGCGTACAATAGGCTAGCCAGTTTTGGAGCGGAGACTCTAACCTCTCTGGAACTGAGAAATAGGCCTCTACAGGAAATTCTACACTTCTCCCGAGAAGTGAAATTCCTGGTAGAATAACTAACAGCAGGGTAGTGCACAATAGACCTACGTAGGTCGCAGTGCAGAAAGGCGGAAATAGCCATCCGACCCCCAATACAAAAAAAAAAAACTAGTCGCCTTAATCCGAACCAGCCTTAAATAAAGTTTCTCCATTATGCTGCGTTTACACTCAGCAATATGTCACCACCGCTGCTCATATTAGGGCCGTTCACATAAGCCTTTTTTTATGTGTTTGGAGCGTACGCTCAATTGCGGTTAATGAAAATTTGATAAAATAATAAAAACGATTAAATGCGTCATAAATATTACATAAAAAATATATTTGATTTTTTATGTGTAAACATCTATGCTCTCGCTCTGTGGCCGGAGTTTATTCTCGTCGCGCTGTGACGTCAGCTTCAGGTTATAACGTATAAGACATATTTGTTCGTGAGCGTGCGACCCTATTAGCATTCACAAATGAAATGTTGTGCAGTGCCCAACCTCGGAAACGCGGAAGGGGTGATTCGTGACGTTTCGGTGCGTTTCGCGCTGTCTCGCGGCGTTTCCGGATGTTTTGAAGTTTTCCGGACTGTTTCGCGGTCTTTCGTGCTCTATCGTCATTTTTCGTAGTCTTACGTAATTTTTCGTGGTTTATCATAATTTTTAGTGCTTTTGTGATATTTTGTGGTTTTTTTTTTCGTACTCTTTCATGGTCTTTAGCAATCAATATCGGTCTATCGTGGTGTTTTCCAGTCTCTCGTGCTTATGAGGATTTCGTAATATTTTGTGGTCTGTAGCTATCTATCGTTGTCTTTGGTGAATTTTCTAGTCTATCGGTATTTTGTGGTCTATCAAGGTGGTCTTTCTTTGTTCTTTATGTCTATTGTGATCTTTGGCGGTCTTTTATGGCACATATGAAATGCTGTGACTCAAATGGGGTATTTTCCATGCGTTTCGCGCTGTCTTAAGGTGCTTTAGGTTGTTTTGACGTTTTTCGTTATATTTTGTTTTTGTGCTCTTTCGTAGTCTTTGGTACTTTTCGTGGTCTTACGTAATTTTTGTAGTTTTTAGTGGTCTTTTGTGTTCTTTCGTGTTCTTTAGCAGCAAATCTTGGTCTTTTCTTGTCTTTGGTGTTTTTTTGTAGTCTATTGTGGTCTTTCGTGGTTTCTCGTGGCATTTTCTTGGTTTATTGGTGGTTTTTCGTGATCTTTTATAGTGTGTAACTATCAATCGTTGCCTGAAAGTTAGTGTGTCTTCACAGTGCATACAACTGTCCATTTCAGCAAGGTACATTTTTTTATGTATCAAATTACCCATTTTCTGGTTAAAAATTGTGTCAAGAAGTAGAAAGTTTATAGTTTAACCATGGGTCAATTTTAACAATCTTTTTTTGTCCATTGTCAAGTGCCTCCTGATGCCGCCCATTCTTCCTCCTACTTTCTGATAGTTTCAGGTGTCTCTTTTCTTTGTTACTATTGTGTATCTTCTTTTGAAAGCCAAAAAATGGATTGGTGTAACTCTGGAACATGTACCGTTGTTGTGAAGACCATGCTGTTTGCTCGTGTAATGCTTATAGAGGTCTTTTTCTTTTAGAACTCTTTCCAGTATGTTAGTATATATAACTGACATATTTTTATGGTCCCTGTCATATTTTCGTTTTTTTTTGTCGTCATATTTTAGGTCATAATAACGTAAACAAGCCGTGTTTTTGCTAGTATCAACTTTTATCAAAACTTTCAGCCAATAAAAGGTTTGTAATTAATAAACCAATAATTATAAAAAATTCATTAGCTGACGTTTATATTTTAGAATATTGTGACTCATTTAGCTGCTGTATAATGATAAATATCCAGGCCGATCTTTTCCTTTTAACTAATTTTACTTAAGACAGACTGACATTGAATATCCGAAGCTATTTTATCTCAACTCAATTTTTCGGCTAATTACTGCTATCAACAGCAATATTGCTGTTATCACCATTCTTATACACTACGTCATGGCCACAAAAATGAGTGAGGTTAGTTTTACCAAAAACGTGTGGATTATGATAGTGTTTTGGCGTGTGAACAATTTAATAACGGCAGAAGCTAATGGAGGGCGCGTGGCATGGCGTAGTTTGACGTAAAACGTACGTCAACATGATGTCTTAAACAGGTCATTATGACGTCGAATATGAGGCGTCATTCGATTAACTAAAAATGACGTGATTTGACGTGATCTTTTGGTCATTTGACAAATATCACCAAAATATGACGTGAATGTAAAATGACTCTGCTGCCCGGGTTGACATTTTGTAAATGGACGGTATAATGTTACCCCAAATGAATATGTTTAATCATTTTAATAACTGATATTTTTATTGTTTTTATTTTATGTTAAAATGAAGTAGATAAGAACTGAATGCAAGTTCTAACTGCGTTAAATAACATATATAGACGTGATTGAATCGTCATTTTAATGACCTACATTTTGCGTTTATTGTACCGCTGAGTGAAGGGCACATACCGTTTATTCGCCATGACGTTAAGAAGACGTCATTTTCAAAGAATTATTTATTGCGTGGTATTGTTGAATAAAATAAAATAAAGGAATTGACAATGTGGATATTAAAATTTTTATCCTAGTTCCACACCAAACAGACACAAGTACATAATTATTCCAATAGATGGTACCAAACTATGTAATGTTCGCTGTCTTGATTACCCTAATTAGATAAAGAATTGTGTTGTTTATTTATCTGCGATGTAAATGTAGTTATTATAACGATAAAATAAATATTAAAGTAATGGTGCCACAATAAACAATAACACTACAATAATAATATTTTTATAAACATGTTTAATTTCGATAAGACTCAATCCCATTGCAATAAACTTAATTTAGAAAAAAAAATGAAGAACATATTGTCTTGAAATACACATTCCATACATGATTCATCATAGACTTTTAATTACTTACAATGTCAGGTTTTATAAACAAACCATCGAGCGGATGGATTCATTCGGATAAAGTCATTTCCAAACAAGGCGCTACGTACGCCGTCCGAGTAAGCATTAATTAAATCAATTAATTCAATTAACTAATTAATAAATTTTAATTAGTATATAGGATGTTTGGAAGTATTGGAATCTATGAAAAAATTGGATTATAAAACCCGAACCAATGTCGCAAAGTTAGTTTGAATTCAATTTTATTGTCCACATAATTATTTTTATAATATTTTAGGGTTTGCATCAGTCGTGTTTGTGAAGCTGCGAAACTGAAAACGGCCGATAAGAAGCAGAAAATTGATAAGAAAGTATTAAGGGCGATTGCGGACGAGCCGAAAATGGATTACGCAGGACAAAATGTTAACTTAAATATTTCCAGTACATGCCTTATGCTGACTTTATTTGATACCGGACAAGTTATAGCCAGCCATGATATGCCGAGAATTTCATTTGCTTCAGGTGGTGATACTGTATGTTTATTTATTTTTTTTTATAATTTTAATATAATCAAATATTTATTTATTTTTTTCAATAAAATGAAAGATATTTTATTTCAATCATGTTCAGGAAGTGGTCGTTAGCTATTTCCTTTTTATTAATCATAATGATTCATTTTAATGTTAAAATAGATTGCTAAATTAATTATCAAAAAAAAAGTTAATTAAATGATTTCATAATTTTTTTTGCAAATATCTTGTTAATTTCTAACAAAATTGATAAAAATTTATTGCAAATTATATGCAAAATTTTATTTACGATGAAATTTATTTGGGAAGTTTTTGCGTTTGAATCAAATTTTAATCTGCAAATATCTTGCTATTTAAAAAAAGATAAATTTATTGCAAAATTATATTTATTATATAATGAATTTTATTTACGTTGAAACATACTTTGTTTTTAATTTGCAAATATTTTGCTATTTAATAAAACTTGAAAAAGCATTTATAAGAAATTGTAAGCATTATTTAATTTATGTTGAAATTAATGACGGATTTTTCAAAAATTTTGATTTTAAATTTAAATTGCAAATAACTTAGAACTAAGTATTTTCATTTTTTTTTTTCAAAATTGGATTATCTAATTTGCAAATATCTTGCTCAATTTTATAAATTTTGAAAATACATTTATTACAAATTATGAGTTATAAAAAGTTCATTTGAAAAATTTTTGCTTTTAGAAAAATTATTTTGAAAAACGTTTTGGTTCTAATTATATATTTTTTTAGCTATTTTGAATATATGTACAATTATAAGCAAAATTTATGCATTTTTTAATAAAAAAAATATTATTTCAGGATACATTAGATTTTGTTGCTTATATTGCGAAAGATTGGAATGATTTGAGAGCGTGTTATGTTCTTGAATGTGGCGGTGGGTTAGCAAAGGATGTGATATCGACAATAGGCCAGGCGTTTGAATTAAGATACAAGCAACATTTACGATTGGCGTAAGTTAATATGTTTCTTTGAATATTTTGCCTAAATTTGATTTTACAGAATGGCAATGGGTCCGTCAAGTTCGTCATCAGGCGGCGATGCCGATAAAGATTATTACAATGATTTACCTGGAAAAGTGCCTCCCGATTATGGACCCCCACCGGTACCACCGTTACCGACAATAGTGCCGCCGTTCACGACATTGCCTTCAGTGCAGAGTCCAAATTTGATAGATCTAAATTCGGATCCACCGCCTCCCGAAATTGCGCATCATGATTATGTTAATGATAGCGTTGCATTTTCTAGGGAACGGGATGTTTTCGACATGCGTAAGTGGTTTTTACGATTCTATCCTTTTAATTCGCATTCTATTATATTTTAGAACCATTCATATCTCAAGCTACGTTACCCACTGGGAGGACAGATAATTCTCAATTCATTGAGTTGCAAAATGAAATATGGTTTCATGGCCAAATAAGTCGTGCCGAAGCAGAGAAAAGGCTGATAAAAGATGGTGACTTTTTAGTACGAGAATCTCCCAACACTGAAGGCCAATACGTCTTATCAGGGTTGCAAGAAAATACCAAAAAGCATCTATTGCTCATTGATCCGGAAGGAGTTGTAAGTATATTTACAACAGTTTTTGTTTGAAAATTAAAAAATACTATCCTTATTTTCGTTTCAATTTGCAGGTACGCACGAAAGACAGAATGTTCCAGAGCGTAAGCCATTTAATTAATTTCCATTGCGAGAATGCTTTGCCCATCATTTCTGCGGAGAGTGCACTCGTTTTAAGGAGCCCTGTGTCAAGACCCAATTAACAATTAAACTTGCAAACGGTCAATGGTATATAATATTAAAGTTGCATATAATTATTTGAAGAATATTTATTTAATGATCACATCGAACTCGTAAAAACAATTGTATATATAATATATTTTTACATATCATTTATGAATCACATTGTGCTTGTCCAATTTTAAATATAATGTATCCCAAATTAAAATAAAAAAATTTGAGCTTCCAATAAATTATTTAATCTTGCTTCTACGTATTATTTAGTCTTTCTCAAATTTTGCAATTCGAAATAATTTTTCCGTAAAATCTATTGTAAGCGGACTTTCCCAAAGAAGTAAACAAAAGTTGTTCACTACTAAAGATTCTACTGTAAAGCTAATACACGATACATTAATCAAACACAAAATTTCGTCTTAATCTTAAGTCTTGGTAAGCAACATCATCTAGCAAAACGATTGTAAATCGATTGACACAACAAACCTTCCACATGTACGTAATAATATAAATATCTTGATAACAAATAAAGCCACTGATTGTAAAAACAATTTCCCAAGATACTAGCAACATTAGCAATTGTTAAATATATTTATTAAGCACCCTCATTAGTGTTAAAAGCATAAATATCTTAATCGAATTAATAACCACAAATGTACCTCCTATCCGTCTATTTTAGTACCAGGTTAACTAAAAAACTGCTAATTAACAATTAATAAAATTGATTATTTTGTTAAAAATCCCATTGGATTATCGCCATTCAAAACATTTTGTTTACCACTGTCATTTCAAGTGTCATTTGCATTTTCGCAGCGTTGCCAACCTAAGTCAAACTTAATTATGTTTAAATATACAGGGTGTATGTTGCCATATTCATAATAATTGTAATTACATAAATATAACTATTATTAATGATTTATATAATTACAAGAAGGAGGCGTTAAGAGGTTAGCTGCCATATTTCTATTACCCAGTGTATGCAATTGGTTGGCTATACTTAACCCAACAATGATTAAAAAGTCGCATTTAATTGTTAATTGAATTTGCTACAAAAATATTTTACTCAAAGCTTGTAGAAAGTAGAGCTTGATTTGATGGTATTTATTAGGCAAGTAAACAAGAAAAGAATGCAATTTACTTTTGAGTCTGTTCTAAAAATAATAAAAACAAAAAATAGGAAAGCCGTGGGTAGCGATGGAATTATAATATAATAAGTACAATTATTGCTATATATGCGGGCAGTAGAGCGTGCGTTAGTGTAGATTGTAGATGGTATAGCGAGCCATTGGTTTAATATAAATCAACGAAATAAAACAATTTACTATGTTTTATTTCATAAGAATGGATTATCACATAGTAACAGTCAATTCAATTAATTATAATAAATCAACTACTTAGACAAAGATGCGTTATGTTTCCGTGGCTGTTTTAATATATTTATAGATAAATGTGTTAGGAATGCATGTGAAAATGTTAACGATTTACAGATAAATAATGACAATGCTGCTATAATTTGTGAGAACGAAAAAGACCTAAAGAATGCTCTAAATCAACTAAATGTTGCAACAAATAAAATAAATTTCTGTATAAATGTGGCAAAAACTAAGATCATGGTCTTTGGTAAGGATAAAATAGACAGTGATTGTATAATCAGTTAAACGGTGAACGTTTGGAACAGCTGAATGATTTTGTGCATTTAGATAGAATGCTTAATAGGAATGGCAGTATAGATGGGGAGATTGAGAGACGACTAAATGCATCGCGGAAA
Source organism: Tachinus sp. AB-2021 (assembly GCA_030264575.1). Classification (NCBI taxonomy): domain Eukaryota; kingdom Metazoa; phylum Arthropoda; class Insecta; order Coleoptera; family Staphylinidae; genus Tachinus; species Tachinus sp. AB-2021. The sequence goes on along the minus strand of JARJEC010140244.1, from coordinate 4,239 downwards.
GTAGTTAGAAGTTAGAAGTAAGAAGCAAAAAATGAAATATTGAGACTATTAGAATCGTATGGAGAAGGTTAAAAATGAATGTGGTTTGAAGATAACACCCATAAACCAGTACAAACACAGTACATTGCGTTAATTTGCCCCTGTAGAGAGAATCACTAAGGATGGAGTGACAAAGCAAATTTACAATAGAAAAGTATAATTATTAAATCATTTAAAGTTTTTAATTAGTGCAGAAATCAATTTAACGGTGAAATAACATTATATTTAATAAAACAAATAGATTTTGTACCTTATATTAAGAATGTAGATTCATTCAATTGAGTAATTTACAAAAACACGGAATTAAATAAAATGCTCTCTAGCAGTACTTGCATGTAGCTTCTATAGATGGCGATAGAGGCATAATAAACGCAATTTTCTTTCCTATAATATTGATATCGATTTTGATTTTACTTTAAACAATCTCTATTCAACTCTTTCCATTATATATGTATATATTCTCAAAAATGATTGTATTAGAAGCCGGCAAACATTTTGAATTTATAACAAAATTTTGAATAATTTAATTTACAAGTAAGATATGATCAAATTACATGACAAGCAAAAGAATTTTATTAATAAATTTGAATTACTTTATGGTAAGTCTTAATCAGTAGCATACCAGTCTGAGAATCTCAAAGCAAAAAAATGCGTCCACTAATAAGATATTTAAATTGAGTACTAAAAATGATACGAACGTAATAATTTGGTGAGTCACTAAACTACTTTAGTTAAAAATATTCAACGGCAGTTTTTATTATAAAATAAAGTTATAAAAAAAACTATAGCTTTTAATCTCGAAATTGAGCTTTACTGATTGTAATAGGCTTGATAGAATGTAGTTGCGTCGCAATACTCAGTTGTGGTTCAATTGGCTGTATGATTATGTCAGACAGCCAACCAATATTACAGACGTTATTATTGAGAAAAATTAAATCCAAACTGGTTTTGGATTGTATAGCCAGTTTGGAGGCACTGGGCATAAACAACAGAGTACGCCTGGTATGCACACCAAAAGACCAAGGCAAGGAAACCTTAATAAAAAAAACTAGACAAAAATTGAACAATTGGAGACCGGAAAAGAAATTATCCTTAGCAAACTTGCAACGGAGCACAACAACCTGTGGAAAAGTTGCCAACGAATGAATCACACAAGAGTATTCCTAACAGAACCAACACAAAATACAAAGAAAGTATCGCATATGAGTCAAAACAAACTGCAAACGCTCACAGGACTAATTACCTCCACTGTGGTCTTAACAAGCACATGCATATGTATCGCTTGGAGAATAACGAGACTCCACACTAACTGCTGTGCAAATGCAAAATAAACACACAGCGCACAGTTCACTTTAGCAAGTATATGCTACCCCAACAAGAGATAAAGACAATCTTCAGGTAAAAGCTTTCGTACTTTACAGTGAAAGACAACCACATTAGAAAAAGAACTTGAAAACAAAAGCATATTTGCCCAGTAATAATGTAATTTGCTTTTCTTCGAGTTTAAATTCACACATTTGTCTCTGAGCACACTTTGGACCCACCCCCGCAACGCGTAGCACGAGGTTTGGAGTGTGTTCAGAGACAAAATTAGCTTTGGATTTGTCGCTGAGCACCTGGACGTCTCTCTCTCTCTCTCTCTCTCTCTCTCTCTCTCTCTCTCTCTCGTGTTGTGCGTTTTTTTTATTGTCGCGAGGAAGCGCGTTCCGTGGGCTGCGCTAGGTTGGTTGTACTGTACATTATATATTTATTGTTATTATATTATGGTTTTAAGTTAGATGATATCAACAAGTAAACTTGACACGTGTAAACATACTATGTATGTAATAGCATGATATAATCGAATACGAATACGAATACATGCTAGTTTGGTTTTTGGCCTCCTCTCTGCGCCACATGTTTATTTGCATTGCCTTGACCACCACGACTAGGTAAAATAGTGCAAGTAGTATTTCCATGTTTGCCTAAAAAGTAGTTTTAATTGCTCCCTTCAACATTCCATCCTTTGTACTTTGTCTAATTTATAAGTTTCTATTCTTGAGAGCATTTTTTCACTCCACATTCGTTTTTTATATTTCTATAATGGGTCTAATTAGTCAACATATTCTCAATACAGTTTATTTTGGTTGCAAATAGTACCAGTGTAACTTCTGCAGTCACGTTTTTTGATGTGTGTGGAAGGTAAGTCGGATGTTAAGTGTTATTTCTAGAAAACTTAACTAAACAGCTCACACCAGAGATAGTTCCGAAGATAAAAATAATACGGCTTTATCGGACATCACCGTATCTTGTGAGGAATTGGGTCATTTATTTTTTGGTAAATCAACCTTTAAAGACTCAATAATAGAAAAGAAGTGAACAATTGAGTTGACAGCAAGATCAATCTCATGCAGGATAACTCGTACTACATTGCAAAGGCAATCCATATTATAAGCAAAAATGAAAGCAAAAAGCGAATAAATAAATGAATAAAGGAATAAAAAAAGAACATATGCTTAGTGAAGTAATACTCAAAAAGTAATCCCACCAGGAGGTTTTTACAATCATCTAAAATGGAGGTAAGGCATTTTCTTCTGTCATAAAAAATTTACCTCTTTTGCTATTTTAAGGTTTTTACATGGTCGGTGTTTTGATGTATTTGCATTGTGTTGGATACAGCTGACTTAAATTTTCCAATTACAAGAATCTTGGATAATCAGTGTAAGCTATTACAAGAATTTTATATTATTTTATGACTATAGTTAACCGTCCATACACTACAGTTACTAGAGTAGAGGTGAAAACACACTAACCTATGTAGTCTTTCTATATTGCACACCTAGATCAAAGCTGTAGCAACTCAGAAATACATTTGTTATAATTGCTAAATAACTCGTTGTCCTATAGCTATACGAGATAGTAGTTTACCATTTTATTTTATAAATCTGGAGTGAATTATTGATAAATTTTATTTGATTGTTTTTGTAACTTTGTAAAATGCAAATATATTGTTAACTAAAGAGTCTTAACTTTCGAGTTGATACTTTTTTGTTTTAGGTGTGCGATATAACGTTATTCTGATAATCCAATTTTTGAACAAGGTTTTGGATAAAAAATTCTTTAAGTCCATGCAATATAGGTAAAGGTGGTATTATCAAAAGCCCCGCATAGTCCAAAAAGGCGCTAGATCAATTTTGCTGCTGTGGATGGTTTTTTACATCTACTAACTAGATGATGTGTTGCCAGTTTGTAGGATTTTTTAGATTGGCAGTATATTGGCAAGACTTTTTACAATAATAGCCAAAGTTATGTAACTCAGAAAATCTTTGAAGCCGTATCAAAATTTGTGTAAAAATTTCTTTATCTCTACATTTATTTTTGATGACTTTTTGTTGTTGTCCAAAGAAATACAACATCTCCATATTTCACATTTATTATTTATTAATCTATTTTTTTGGGTGTTGGCCAAACAAAATATTTTTTTTTAGATTATTTATGAGTTGAGCCACAATACATTTTATTAAGAGCCGCATGTGGCTTGCCAGCCACTTTTAGTACAATATTTCAATCTAAATAATCATTTAATGCCAATGAATCAAAATATTCTTTGGCCTTTGTGAAAACCAACCAACCAACCGACCTATCTATTTTGACCTATAAAATATATAATGTTTTAATTTAACTAATTATTTAATGCCAAAGGTTCTAAATATTCCTTGGGCGATGTGCCAACCAATCAAAGAGCCAACGTATTTAATTTGACCTATAAAAATATATAATATTTTAATCTAACTAATCATTTAGTGTCAAACAATCTAAACATTCTTTGGCAGATGTGCCAACCAACTAACCACCAACCAACCTGCCAACCTATCTAATTTGACCTATAAAAATATATAATATTTTAATCTAACTAATCATTTAATGTCGAAGAATCTACTAAACATTTTGTGGTCGATGCCAACCAACCAATTGACCTATCTATCTTGACAAATAAAAATATATAATATTTTAATCTAACTAATCATTTATTATCAAAGAATCTAAATATTCTTTGGCCGATGTACCAAAAAAACCAATCACCAACTAACCAGCTAACCTATCTAACTTGGCCAATAAAAATATATAATATTTTAATCTAACTAATCATTTAATGCCAAAGAATCTAAACATTCTTTGGCCGATGTGCCAACCAACCAACCACCAACCAACCAGCCAACC
>JARJEC010140242.1:0-20733 GCA_030264575.1 Tachinus sp. AB-2021 | reverse complement strand
TCACCCACTCTGCCCTATTGTGTCATAATTTAAAAAATCCAATATTTACGAATTTCTTTTAACTTTAAAATTATTGTGGGTAAATGTCAGTTTGCAAATACCATTAGATACAGTTAAATACCATTAGAGGATTGAAAATGGCTATTAAATGTTAATAAAAGTCACTAATTGTCCATTTTGATTTCATATTACTAATGTCACTGAACACGGTCATTTTTTTTTTATTTTGACAGATATCACAGGATATTAACAAAATGTTGAAAAAATTCCATTTTTGCCTCTAAAATATTCAGAAAAATCGGTAAATTTTAATTTTCTTATGCTAAATATTGAAAAATCTCAAAAATTGTTGGAAACATATTAAAAAACTTTATTAAACATGATATGTTACTAAACGCCTTAAACTGTGAGGAAGGAAATTTTTAAAAAAGTTTAAAAAGTGAGTCGACAAAAAAAACAGCAGCATATAAATATGGAAAAAAAGAAAGAGAAAAAAGAAAATAATGAAAGTTGTTTTTGCGCAACGATTAAAAAAAGGTGCATAACACGAGAGATGTCTAGAGTATGCCAAAAGACAAAACTCTCGACCTCTCTCGTGTTATGAGTCCTTTTCTATTGTTGCACAAAAACGCCATCAATAGGCCACGCGATGTTGGTTGTAATATAGTTCTTATCAATTGCCATTACTTTATCCGACAGGATTTATAAATATATTCCGAGACTCAAAAAGCATTAAAGTAAATTTAAAATAAATACAAACGATAAACCACCTTCGACTGCGGGTGATTGTGAAATGATGCTATTTTTTTAAAACTCTCCGATACGTTTTAGATTTCGCTGGGGAATTTTAGTCAATAAAATCTTACTTCTTATGAATACGAAATTTGGATGGTGTTAGTTGGGTGGACACAATTCCCTACGCACTGAGAATTGTTGATACAATATTTCCTATAAATATTGCATGCTTTAATAATGGAACAATTTAAAGTTTTCTTATTATAGATGTTTCGATAATAATAGCAATATCTAGCAAAGTTATCCAATTAAAGAATTCGAAATTTATTAAATCATTTGCATGAATTAAAACGGCTGGAAATGTCTACAAAACTAACTACTGAAAAACAAACATTGCAAGCTAAAAGGTTTAATAGTTGCGAATGTATAAATGCAAATGCTGATTTGAATTTTTAGAAGCTTTAGGGTCGATTTACTTCATTGTTATTTAAAGCTCGCTACTCGAATAAGTGGCCGCAGTTGTATAATTGATCCCACTATAAACAATTTATTCGTTTTTATGCTTATATATATATATATGTAGAAAATGGTGATTGAATGTTTAACAAACTAATTTTATTTAAAGAATTTTAATAAGTTGTAGTGATAAAATTTCACATTAAACAGAGGCGGATTTAGCCACAGTTTTACTGGCTGAAGAGCATTTATTTTGTATTTGCATTTTTGTCTATTTTATCTGTATACGTTTATATCAAACCCACAGCCTTATGATTACATGTCTAATACTTCAGTAGATCAATTGGCAACGTATTCATTGGCGCAGTAGCGCCACACATTAGGTTGTCTTACCACTAAAAAAGATCATTTTCTTAAATCCACTTTTTTTGCAATTTTCGAGGGTTAGGATCATTTTAAGATGGTTAAGCTAAACAAAATGTTCGGCCAGGACGATTATCAAAGTTTCCCTATACTTTTATTTCTTTTTTGGAGGAATGTGGGGAACTAATTCTGTTAAACATTGAGTTTGCAAAATATTGTAAAATAAACAAAATATTCATATATTTAAAAATTGAAAGAAGTTTCTTTCAAAAAATATTAAGAAATAAAAATATTTCAATTAAAAAATTGGCCTAAGTTTAGATTTTGACAGAATTTTTCCTTAAATTAAAAAAAATACTATATATAATATTTTTTCTAGAAATTTTTTTGATTTTATAAAAAAATATATACTGTTTCTATATATTTAAAACAAAAGTGTAATACTTGTATTTAAAAAAGTTAACTGATTCACAAATTTTTTGTGTGTGCAATTATTAATTTTAAGTTTTCAAAGCACCATTTCAATTCACGTATGCATCCAATGTGCAAAATACGATTACACTTTTAACGTCTGCATTTAGAAATAACATTTATTACACGAATAAGATAAACAAATATTTAATATTGCGCTTTGAAAAATAATGAAATGGAATAAAAACGCAATTAAATAAGTTTTTATTTGGGTAATAAAATTGTATAAGCAATTCAGTTTAATCTTTAAAACAGCAACTTTTATACTATTTTAATTTAAGTTTTAATGCTTAAATATTATTACCAAATTCACTTAACAAAAACTGCAATTTCTCCGCAACAAAGATTCAGTTTACATAATGCACATACTCTCGCTAATGATACCGTTCATTGATTTACAATAACAATATCATCTTGTTGTAGCTTGCTGCAATGTTATTTCAATAGATGAGATTCAAAGGATCTTCAATGTCTACTACAACACAAAGTAATTCCTTAACACATCACTCCACTAAATAAAAGCAAATAGATTAGCACTCTGATAACATATGATAACATTTCAACCACTACTCGTTTATTTATTTATAAATCTACTTCAGAAACCTAATAAATAATAAATGAAATAATTCGATGTATTTAACTGGATGCAGTGAAATAATGATGAGGAGATACTAGAAACAGGATTTTAACTATTTAACGCAAATACAAGCATCAATTCTTAATCGAGCAGCACTTCTTTCCCGTTTAAATAGTCTGAAATAGTTTTATTTCTTACATTGGGTTGGGTACATTAACGCCCATTGTTTAAGCCATCATTGCTATTAACGATGTGTAATTACTTGAAAACAAAGCTCAAGATCGATAACCTATAAAACATTTGCAGTGCAATTAATTATCACTTAGCAATGAACAATTCCATGCATCTCGTGTGTTGCTCCTTTCGTACTTCACATGGAGTAATTAAATGTCAATTCTAAATTTATAGTGAGTGACGTCCACGAGCAGCAAAATGGTTCAGATTACATACACACTGCAGATATGCTCACTACAAACATATCATTGCTTGAACACAATGAATGTTTACAAATCTATAATGCACTGGAATCAATAACTCCCAGGAATAAATGAAAGACTGTATGTTTAGTTATGAATCATAAATGCACAAATGGGACCATCGATCAGTTTTAAACATACTTGCGTAGCTCTATTTATATTCTGATTGGAAACGTATGAAAGTTTTATGAATCATTTAATAAATCCATTAATATTTTAATCCATGAATCGAAAATTACAGAACTGAACCTGGAAAAAATTGATTCTAAAAATTTTAAATATTAATACTCCACAATATTTTTTTTTGTAAATGAGTTAATAAATTATTTATATTTTAGAGTTTTAATATTTTATATTTTTATAATAAATATAAGTAACTTCCACCAAATAAAGATTATTAATATTGAAACAATATGGTTTTATAATCAGGGCCGGCAGCAGTGGCGTAACTATCATATGTCAGTTTGACGCAAAGTCTCGGGGCCTTAAAGCATTGTCATCACAATAATTATACGGGAGAAATAAAAAACAATCGCAATAAATGTACGGAAAGAAATTCAAGAAAAGTTATCACAGTAATTATACGGGAAAAGTTCCAAAATAGATTATCACAATAATTGTACGAGAAAAAATTTAAAAAAGTCAGCACAATAATTATATGGAAAAAATACCAAAAGTTATCAAAACAATTGTAAGGGAAAAGTCAGGAAAAAACGTCATCACATTTATTTTACGGGCAAAAGTCGAAAAAATAAGGTTATCGCTATAATTATAAAAGAAAAAGTAAATAAGTAAATAAAGTAATAATTGAACGAAAAAAAAAGAAAAACTAGTCTAAAAAAATCATCACAATAATTATACAGGAAAGATCCAAAAAAGTCATCACAATAATTATATGGAAAAAATCTTTAAAAGGATTATAACAATAGTTGTTAAAAAAGTTAGAAAAAAGGTCATCACATTAAATGTGCAAGAAAAAAATTTTAAAAAAATGATTTCACTATATTTACACAGGAAAAAGTCCAAAATAAATGTAATTTGGACGGGAAATATGTACAAAAAATGTCATCAAAATAATTGTACTGAAAATAAGTCCTAAAAAATACTCTCAAAAGAAAACAGATAAAGTATTAACAAATAAAGTCGCTGTACTCACGGAGGATGTGGCTTATAGTAGTTTATGCATTGGCAGCCTGCGTAAAACATACACACAAGGCAGCTTGCGCGCAGCATGTACACTCTGGTACAGCCATATGAGCGATGGTCAATTCACAATAAATCTAGGCCGCCGTGCCATAGCTTAGATGTTTACAGATCTATTGTTAAATAAACGTAATTTAATTGGTACAATTTTATTTTTATGCAAAATTATTTAATGTCTCCTTTGCATTTTTTTATTCATATAAATCACATGCATAAATGTCTCAACAATAGCTGCATTATAACCGTTTTCAGAATATGTTTCTTGCATCTTCCATTCTCCTTCTGGTAAGCCGGGTGGTAATTTTGAGGCTTCGTGAACATAATCACTTATCACGTACGTACCCTTAAAACAATTTAGTAGTTACATTAGCAAATAAATAATAAATAAATAAATAAATTAATTAATTAATTAATTAATTCATTCATTCATTCATTCATTCATAAATAAATAAATAAATTAATAAATAAATAAATAAATAAATAAATAAATAAATAAATAAATAAATAAATAAAAAATTAATTAATTAATAAATTGAGTTACCTTCTTCATGGGACAGTTTGTAAAATTGCCATTTGTTTTAAATATATCAAAACCAAAATTGCCACTAAGGGCGTTGCATAAATCTATTCTGAATTGCAATACGGTTCTTTTATATTCGTTATCTGATAATTTGAATCCTAGCAAATCCAACTAGAAATATTTAAGAAAAAATATATATTGTATATTCCAAATCCAGGTAAGAAAGTGCTCTCTTACAGACTGCGGGCAAACTTTAATTATATAATTGCCCTAAGTCTGCAAGGGCATTCTCTTAGTAAGGTTTGAATACTATTTTTCCCCAACCGGCAGAATTTTGTTGTAAAAAGGAAAAAAGATTTATATTTCTGACATACAAATTAGGCGGCTTTGATTTTGACACCCGAGAAACTTCAAAAACAGCTTCTCAGATGTCATAAAAATCGCGTGATTTACATTCTCCCCTACGTGAGAAAAGTGAACTTTCTCACCTCAATTGAGGTGCTCATAGCTTACATTTCTAAACGGTTGCGGAAAAACTTTTTTTTAATATTTTATGGCCAAACCTTTATTTTATCTAAATTTACTTTTGTAACCAATCTAATATTTAATGCAGTTTTAGTGCGGTTGAATTTATATGTTTTTACACTGAAAACGTTAAAAATGCTTGTGTTAAACCATGCCACGGTAGTTCTCTGAAGCTCGGCTTTATATAAATCTTGAAAATACTAAAAATAATTTTAATTTACTGATGATTTTTTACTAATGAAATAATATTACCATTCTATCGGGTGAGTCGTAGCAATATGATTTTTTTTGTAAAATACATAGAAGTAGTAGCGTTAACCATGTCATGATGCAAGTTATAAAACTATGGCAAAATTTAATATGTAATTTTATTTATCGTGCACGTTATTTGGACTGATATTAAATTATCATCAAAATGCTATTAGAATTTAATAATATTGATTAAAATACATTATATAATAATACATTTTTTATTTATATAAACAATCTACGTAACAGTAATATCTAGGCAATATCAAATAATAATTTTGTCCTTTATAATTATATAAATATTATACATATAATAATATATTCCAAGTTTCTATAACAGTTTAGTATTTTTTTACTTATTAACTTCAATAATGAAGCCTGTGTATTATACCTTAATGATAAAAGCAAATTATACCTATTTTTGGAAATTAAAACTTTTTTAAATAAAAATAAAAATAAATTAATATTGGTTTTTATGTCGCAACATTCCTGTTGAAACAATGAAAATATTGGCAAATTTTTGAAAAATAAATACAATATAATTAAAACGAACAAGAAAATGAACAATTAACATAAACATAAACGTATGTTTCGGTTTTTCGTTAATAGTTTCTTGATAACAATATCCTGGAAAGTACTACCTAAATATTTTTTATATGCGAGAAACGCATATTGATTTTATAATATTTAATTTAAATAATTTAATAATTTAAATATAACTAATTCCATTTTATTTTATTATTGTTAAGTAATACTAATAAATTGAATGAAAACTTAATATTAAACAATAATAAAATATTTGTATCAATCTGTATTATATATTGAGTATTTTTAAATTCATTTTGTTCAAAACTTGGCGACACAGAATAACGGGGACTTTCATTAAATGAGCGGAAATTGCATTGCACCCTCCTCCCACGATTCAAGTGTGAAGTTATTTAAGCAGAAAACTCATAGCGTGTGATCTCACCTGGCATCGCCGGGAGCGCATAAATCTAGGAAATCGAGATACAATATCATTTCACAAGCCGTTTAACGGAGTAGCAGAAACAAATATATTTCTTAAATTGACGTTCACACAAACAAAATGTTTTGCAGATTTTTATTGAATCCCACAACGCCCTTAAAGGCTCATTTGCGCCGTTTTTTATATTGATATTTTAAATAAAGCACGAAATGATAGATTACATTGCATATAACAGATCAGAGAAATTTAATTTGCAAATTGAGCAAATAATTTTAAGAGAAATTTATAAAATATTTGATATGAATAATATATAATACAATTATGTAGATTTTGTTAAATTTAATTAATCATATTATGAAAGTAACAACATTCTTTATTATATCTCGGCGAAGTCCAGCAGGAGCTGTTTAACTTAACCGAGTAGACAGTACAAAATAAACACATACAATCAAAATAGTAAAAACACATTGTATGGTCCTTCAGACGTAATACTAGTAATAATTACAATAAAACAAGGCATAGGATCAATAGCTCAAAATGATTAATTAAAATTGAAAATAACGTTAAACTTTGAAAGTATTTTTTATTATTTATATTAATTAATTCAATATATAAATGTTAGCAAGGAAATGTTTATTATTTTTGAATTAAAATCATCACAGTCATATTATAATAATAAAATAATCAAAATACCTAAATAATTACGTTGTTAATTTTTATTTGGGATAAAGAAAAAACAGACGACCAATATACACGAAGATATAAAAGTTTATAGGTTGCGGCTTCTTTTTTTATATCATTAAAGGGGCAATCATCGACTTCCTAGCGGAGAACTTAGTTAAGGGTCAACGATTCTGCCATCAATTCAGGATGCCCTGTAGTTTAAGGACGACACTCAGGAATCAGGAGGACATCCGTTGCAATGGCGCGGACAATACCTTCTTCCTCTTGACATAAGAGCAGTTCAAAATAAATTTTCAACCTTGATTCGGTAATAATAAAAATAATAATATTTCATCAATAAAATTTGGCATACCACAAATGATTAGATTACATTCGAAATCCACTGAGATTTTCATCGATAAAGTAAGGCCGCAGGACAACATAATTCACATGGACAAATTCTCGGCGTATCTCGCAAGGGACTCATTCGGATAACGTTTTGTCATATCGGTTTATTACACGGTTATCACAATGTTATTATTTTAGGACATCTTTATTATCCGAGTATTGTGTGTGTTTTTATAGTAAACACTAACATTTGGAATCTTTCGCGTTAAATATGAGAATCATTTCCAACATTTTTGTCGGTTGCCTTGGAGAATTGCGTATTTACACCCCGCATTATTTTGAATTATAAGGCAAATGCGCCGGTTTAACCGAAATTTGCATATACTAGTGAATATGTATGTGTTGTGCGAGATAACCGAGACCGCATAAAAAGATGATGTTTTATTGGTATAACATCCGGAGCACATTAAGATTATCTTACATTTATTTGAACATTATTTATTTTTTTATTAATTGCGTAAATTATAAAACATTCTGAGTCAAGACATTCGACATTGTTAATAATTAAATTGTATCCAAAGTATAAACAATATTGATCAATTGATTGATTACACCAAATTTATGTTTTCATAATTATAATAATTATACGTTTGAATTGATTTACAAAATTACAAAACTTAAACAAAAATAATTAGGCATAAAAACGATGGATGCATCATCAGCAAAATTAATTAATATTTTGTGTACACCATTCTAAACATTTTGAGGCCAAGCCACATCATCCTCGAACAAGGCTTGCTGAATACGATTCTGCAAATAGGAATTTATTAGAGCTAAAATTATAATAGTACAATTTCCTAAGGAAATATAAATTGATTAACGCAATCAAACACACTTCAAAGGTCGAAAAGTGCATTTGCCAGATTTGAATTCTTTAATAACTTTTTTTTTAATAAATGCCTGGATAGCACCTGCCGTCGAATGTCCTTTATGAAAACCACACTGGTTGCCATTTAATAGGCCCCGTTTGTCCAGGAATCTGTTTAAACAATAATTTATCATACATTTTTGATACTTTACTTTACATAAATAAAACGAATATTTGGTGCAAATGTGGTATAACTGTTATATCACAAGCGGTAAAGAATTAATACATCAATTTTATGTTACAAAATTTACGTGAAAATCTTATGTGAATAATACGTAATAAAAACGTAAATCATATTTTTTAGAAATAAATAAAAATATAGGCGACTCGAGTTTCGACTCACGAAACTGTTTTTAATTGTTTATTTGTCTATATAAATGTATTTTTCTGTAACTGTTGGCCACTAGTCAAAACTCGAGTCGCTTGTATTTTTATTTTTTAATAAATAAAATTTTTGTGATTAAAAACATAGTAATTTTTGTTTTATTTACTTCTAAAAATAAAGTACCACATAGTAGAGGTCAAAACCATCCTCATATTTTATGGTAAATGCAAATTTGTTTACGTTATAAAAACGTTACAAAATTAACATTAAAAAACGTTCATTTCAATATATTTTTACATATAAATAGTAATCTAAATAAAACGTAAGTTCTGCAGCAATCAAATAACGTACTATAATTTGCGTAAATTTTAGATAAAATATTAACCATATTAATTGCATATTACTAAATATATGCAATAAATGTACGTATTTTCTGTGTTGTTAGTCTAACGTGATTATAAAGTTCCTTCACATTGCATTTAATAACTTAATATGAGAGGTTATGTATCAATGTATATAGACAAAAACTGTAAATGACACAACCTCACTATGTAAATAAATAATGAAAGTAGAAAACTCGATAATAAATAACAAATTTAATTACTTAACATACAGTTCCGTTTAAAATAAACGTAGACATGCACTAACAAGTCAGCCACAATCTACTCATTGCACATATTTAGTATTATTAATAATTTATGGTAATGGTTTGTGGTTAATAATTTACGTAAATTAGTATACGTTATTTTTTCGCTGCAAAATTTAAGTATTATTTACATTACTATTTATATGTAAAAAAAGTCTTTTTAATGTAAATTTTATAACATTTTTATAACGTTAAACCAGTTCACATATAATTATAATAATTGTTTATTTTTATGCCTTTTGGCATTGAAAATTAACATACATAAATTATAAACCTTTTAACATATACAAATTTAAAAAATTAAAAATATTCTTTTACATCGAATTTTATTATTTACATATTTTCAACTACTTATCTCTTGTTAAGTCGTTTCTTCATTTTTGCACCGATTTTATTAACGCTATGCTTTTTCCATCGTCATTTAAAACTTTTATTCTTTCTGTTTGTTCTTCTTTCATCTTGCTACATTCTTTCAGCAAATGATTAATTGATTCATCCTGCATTTTTTTTTCTTCAATTTGCATATAATTTACTTTTAAAAAATATAAGTTACCTTTTTATTAAGCATTATTATCATACATTTTGTAACATAATATTGATATACTAAAACGTAAATTTTATGTAACGTGTTTACTGGATGGATATTGTTCGTGTTGAAATCGCGGCGAATGAGTATATACAGTTTATTCACCGGAAACTTGATGAACATGAATATGTAATAAGATTTTCCTTTTATATGACGGCTGCTAATTTTGTGGCATTTTTCTCAAGTTGGTTAAATTATACTTGACTGGCAAAAAGATTAAAAAAAGTAAAAATAGGCCAAAGCTATTCAAACACCAAAAATGTTGAATAGTGGTACCTCAGGGTTGTGTGTGGGGTCCATTACTCTTTATATTATTTATAAACGACCTGCCAGAAATCTTTAAAGATTTCCTCAATTTTTTAATTATTGTGTATGGAGGCGACCTCTCTATTGCATTTAGCTCATGACATTAACAAATAAGGCGGGCGCTACATATGAATTGCTGAATCCGCCGAATCAGGCGGCAAATTTAAGGAGCGCCAATTAAAACAAATAAGTTTTATAGAAGAATAGGTAGTTGTTATATGCAACGTCATTAAAAGAAAAAATAATGTCTAAGATCCGGCAAAATGGAAAATTTGCACTATAGATTTTTCTAAAAATAATCGTGAAAGACATTTTTGGCAATCATTCAATTTTACAGATGGAGAAAAACATATTAGAAAATGGTTGGTTTGTTCAGAGTCTTCCGATTCAATTTACTGCTTCTCCAACTGCGCATCAGCTTTTCTTTTAATAATTTTAAAGATCCGGGAAAATGGAAAATTCAAACTAGAGACTTTTCTAAAAATAATCATTGGAGACATTTTTGCCAATCATTCTATTTTAGAAATGGAGAAAAACTTAGATTAAAAGGTGGTGGGTATTCCAAATCTTCCGATTCAATTTACTGCTTCTAATTTATCAAGAAATGGATTTGATAGCTGGAGAAATATTTCTAGTGTACTAAAATTGCACAAAACTTCTTTTTCAAAGATGGATAGAAGCCAACATTTGGATTAAAGACTAGTAAGTGTACAAATGTAGAAATTTAGAAAATTTTCTGGAGCAAAATTTTTATAAAAGCTGTTGCTGTAGTTCAACTATTGGCTTCTAGAATATTATAATTTAGAGGATTGGCAATTAAAATATTTTTCATTAAGCCTCTAAAGCAAAGTGCACTATTTAAGTAAAGATACTCAAAACAATTTTATATCCTTATTAATAAAATAGTTTTATCTATTATATCTGGATTTTACGGCCGATGTGAAAAGAATAAACTAAAAGTTTTTAGTACTCCGCTTGGTAACAAAAATTAAAAGCTTTGAGTATTCAGCCAACGAATTTCTTACAATAGAAACATCCACTGGTGCAGGGCTCACTGAAGTACTTTTGAAAAACTCAAAAATTTAAACCTAAAAGTTTCTGATAATCGTGGCCAATAAATATGAAAAGAGTTTGCTCAAGGGTTTAAATAAAAATCCTAAGGCGTTTTTGTACCCTGTTCATGTCACTCAATGAACCTTGTCGTCAATGAAGCAGCCTCAAAATCTGATAAACTATCGAACTTTTTTTTGTAGATTCAAGAGTTATGTTTTTCTTCAATGCCACACAAAAAATATCACAAACGACTACAACAACATTAAAATGATAGTTAAATGTTAATAATTTTTGAGATCAAATAATAATTTATAAACTTTTAATCAAACAGCAATTTTCAATTGAATCAGATAGTTCATAAATTATTATTATTATTATATAAAAGATAGTAATAATTTTATCACAAAATCTTGAGGAAATAATGTTCAAGTAATAGTTGAAATGATCTGATACGTCGTATGCAACCAAACGAACACATTTCCACATAATTGTTAATTTTCCAGCACTTCCGAAGCTTTAATTAATACCGTTTAATTAAGCACCCGGATAATGATTGCGGCAATAAATTAATCCGCTGTGTTAATATATTGGAAATTATTCGATTAATTTGGGGGACGGCCAAAATCCGAGCAGAGTTTTATCTGATGCAGAACTAAATGCGCACACCGAAATTTGCGGTTTATTAAGTTTCGCGATATGCCTCAGCCTAGGTGGGTTAAGTTTATAGCTCGAGTTTCCTGTGTGCTGTCAGCAAGATTTATGGAGGCTTACCCTTCTAGCACAGCATATGCAGCATCTGAACGTCATGTAGCAAGCAAGCAAGCAGGGCAAACCTGGAAAAAAATTCCGCCAGGAATGAAATATAAATTGATGCTTTAATAATTCATAATACTTTCAGGACGAACAAAACATGCGGTCGCACAATAAAATATTTTTACCTGAATGCAGGGTATAAAAGTTTCAAAACGTGAGCTAACATATGTGCGACGAAGAATGGGGGCGCTTTTCCAAGGGTTG
Source organism: Tachinus sp. AB-2021 (assembly GCA_030264575.1). NCBI lineage: Eukaryota > Metazoa > Arthropoda > Insecta > Coleoptera > Staphylinidae > Tachinus > Tachinus sp. AB-2021. The sequence continues at coordinate 8,319 of JARJEC010140242.1, read as the reverse complement.
ATAAATCGATTGCCTTAACAATATTGTATTGTGCGCGTACTATTTTCGGAATTATTTTTTATCGATATCTATCGATTGTATTATACTGGAAAAATCATATTTCATTCTCCAGTTTAAATAACATGGTATTATAAAAACAAGTTTATCTTGATTTATTAAAGTATACACTTGTTCAACTTTAAATTTAAAAGGTATAAAAAGTATCTTATTCAAACTCCTATTTATTTATGGCAACTAGTTTTGACATTATTCTCAAGCTAACATTAACATAAATAAAATTATATAAACAGATATGATATATTTACCTGATAAAACATATTTTCTAAATATAACATATTTAAATCAATGATGTTTATTAAGTTATATCTTTTTTATTAATAAATTACTTTCTGGAAATATCATCATATTTATTATTTCTTTGCTTATTAACACATACATCGCAGCAAATGCAATCACCATTTGCACGTACAAAATCTTGCGTTTTATAATTGCAATCCTGTATATTTGCGGGAATGCATATTTTCAAGTTGCAATACACCCAACCGCAGTTTGTTCTCTGTGCTTCTATTTTATGGTACAATATCGAATTTTGTAGCAGTATTATTAGCACCAACGTAGTTATTACTCTGTTCATGATTTCGGTGCTTACTGCTATACTGGAATTAATGCTGCTTGTTTACTACACTTAAAGTATTTATTTCTATCAATAATTCACTATAAATGCTAATTAATGATTAATTGTTTGATTTGCAGTTAAAGAAAATGAAGAAGTTCCAATGCAACAATAACAATCATGTTTATTTAATTTTATAGCCAATTTTAAAAAATAAACCTATTATATCTTAGTAATTATATTGATATGTTTGTATTTTATAAATGCTTCTCAAATCCAGATTTGATAAAACAATTCTTGATATTTCTTTTTTAACAATCCTCAACTGGCTAATTTTCCAGCTATTTTTCTGACTTTAAAGCAGGACTTTGAACAAAAAACCGATAAACAAAATACATTATTTTGTCCGAAATATAAACAAACGAAGCAATAAAATCGCTTTATTTCGATTCTGTATATGTTCAAATGGTGTAGCCTATTATTATTTTTTATCATTTGTAAAATAGTAATTACACATAACTGAAACAAAAACCGGAAAAAATGTTATTTTTACTGGAATGAACCGTAATGAAAACGGAAAGGAAAACAACGGTTCCCTTCTTAAAGCCCTTCTTAAAACAATTTTAAAAAATCGTGGATCTCAATAAAAATTGAATATGTAAATTAACGGAAATAATTAAATATAAATCTTTTGTTTTTATATTCACACTTAAATTCTGGTAATATAAGCCAAGAAAATTCTTATTAAAAATTTTAACAGTTTTATAAAAATGTTATATTTTTCTTGCAGTAGCTGCAACAAGTGCACAATCCATCAGCAGGAATAAATTCTTCATCCGCTTTACATTCGCTTTTCTTTGCGTTATAGCAATCGACTCTTTGGCAGAAGGTGGGATCACATGTTTCTGAAAATTAATGTGGTTTTTTATTTTTAAAAATCTATTAAAAGTTAAATAATAATTACTGCAATGACTGCAACAATTGCAAAGTCCGTCATAAGGAATGAATTTTTCTCCTTTCTTGCAATCATTTTGTCCACGTGGATTATATAAGCACGCTCCAGCCAATGCGCATGTCTCTGGATTACAATCTGAAATAAAAATGTTTAAGTAGCATTTTTTACAATTAACTAAGGTTAAAACATCAAAAATAAAAATAAAAAATTTTAATCGGTCTCCGGAAATTTAATTATCCATCGCCTGCGTCCGATATGGAAAGCTGTCTGTGCATTTTTTATCCCGGCACTGCAAAAGATTTCTCCGGCCCTGCTTAAAGTATATTTTTAAGTAATCTATAACCAGCATCAGTGATGGGATTCAATTTGCTCAACAACCGGCTTGCAGCGATGCGTAAAGTTTTGAATTTAGATTTTTTTCTGTGCGGAATATAACGGAATATTCGGGGATGAAATTTTTATTTTAATTTAAAGAAATATTATTTTAACATCAAAAAGAATTTATAATTTTAATGATTTAAAAAACATGTTATTGTTAATTGGGTGGCTTTATACTGCCCTTGGAATTTAAGATTAACGCCATTTAAACCGCAAGTTCTTCCTATATCGTAATAATAGTAGTATTTAAGTAATAAATATATTAATAAGTTAATGTTGACTATATTAGTTAATATTAAAGAAAATAATATTAATTGATTATAATTTTAACATAAAATAGCAATACAAATTATTAATTTTAATTTAATTAACAAATTTCATAGAAACAATAATATCTTCAAAGTAACTTTTAATATGACATACACACTTTTAAGGGTTTGGGATTAGTTTAAAAAACTCGCAACAGTTTGGTACGGAACTATTAAAATGCATTTTATTAGCAATTAAAATTAGGGGATAAAAAATATTTTGGTTTATTAACTTTTTCTTTAAATTTTTTGGTCATTTGTTTTTTAGATTTTTTAAAATTTATTTCATACATTTTAAGACAACGCAAATATTGATTTTAATATTTAGGCGATAGGATAGGATAAATACAATTTACCAGTTTTTGCATCACAATTATAAAGAAAATTATAATTTTAAAATAGTAAAAAATATGTCCAGATGTTAGAGTGACCAATTATCAATATATCACAAAATTTTATGCTTTAAAACTAATAATTTAATGTAAAATTTAAGGTGAAATTTATATTTCATTTTAAGTAATTATTATTTTAACATTAAATGCAATTTATATTTTTAAAGAAAATCATTTTAGTGGTATTTTTATTAATGAGTAGGCTTTATATTGCCCTAGGCATTTAAGACCATTAAAACCCCAAGATTTTTGTATATTAGAATTATATTAATTATAATTAATAAGAGTATTAACATTTTAAGGGTTGATCGTAATTTTGAGTGAATTCTAGATAAATATGATCAGTACAATTATATTAAATTAATAATTTCAATAGAACTAATAATAAAATTTACAACGTAACATTTCATATTATCAAATATATTTTTAGGGGCATGCGGTTGCTTTAAAAGTCAAAACAATTTTGTGGATACTTATTAAACTGATGCCATATTACATTTTTTTTTAAATACGCCTAAATGCATTTTATTAGCCATAAAAATTTAGGGGATGAAAAATATTGTGCTTTATTTACGGGATGATCAATGATAGGATTAATGAAATCAATTTTATAGTTATATTTTATTTTTTTTAAGGAAAGTTTTTGTTATGGGGTGGGGTTTTTGCGCTCTTATGGGGTTGGCGCAATTTTTCTGTATAGGAATAAAAATATTTTATAAATAATAACATTCTATTAATTCAATAAATTAATTAAATTGTATTTAAATGTATTTTATTATTTGCAGTTGGCACTCACAAGAGTAACAAGATAAAATAAGCGTCTGCAGAACACAGAAATCCCAATTAATAACCATTGCACTTCCCAGATAGCCTTAATGGTTGAAAGATGCAGTGCGCGCTTAATTAAACATTAAAACAAAGTGATTATAAACAAAAGAAGAGGATTAATTCGTGTCACTTAACAAGAGTAAGACCACATCTTTAAAGTTTTTTTTTCGCGTAAATTGCAGTTTTATTGGCTTTACTTCAATTTAAATGTAAATATGAGTCAGTATTACACTTTTAATTTTTATTAAATTCAATTTATGTTCAAATGTTTCGTAAACTATGCATCTCTATACAAAAATATCTTGCCTTTCGAATGATATTAACATCAACCCCGTGAGGGATGGTTAAGTAAAATATTTTCAACCCCTAAATATTAAAAATTAATACATTTTAATTCATTTAATTCAAATTTTGTTAACAAATATTAAATTGATTTTATTATGTGACCTTTTAACTGATGCATTTGCAATTAATTTCAGTAGTTTTCTTTAAATTATTTATCATTAAATTTATCTAAAAATATGATTGGGCACAGATTATTAAAAAACTCAATGTACCTATCAAACTACTCCGTTAAAATGCTCACACCTTTATAATTAACACCATTTGGGTTGTATTATTGGCTAATTTCTTCAATCCCGCACATTTTGCTTGAATTATGAACAGAGCAACCATTAAAAAGCGCGCCATCTTGGTGCATTGCAATTCTCTTAATAATCAAATTATCGAGGAAGCTTTGCATTAATGTAACGCATTTTAATGGAAGGGGGGCAATAATTGTATTAGAGGCAAATTTCGATTGCGTGATGGTTTGAATAAAGTAATTCTTATCTCCGCTTGAGAGTTTTGCCTGGTAAACGTAAGCCCAAAGGCATCACGTTAGAAATTGCTTTTAAACCAACAAAGACGAAAAACTATTTTCTAGTGTAAGTTGTTGCCGGCCCAACCATCATTGCGGTCGACACTGGCATTTTGAAGAATTGGTCATTCTTCTCAGTGTTGAGTTAGCAGCGGCTGCTCTAAAATGGGTACCCCTCATCCCTAGAGACACCTCCTTTTATTCTATAGGTGTGATCTTGATGGTATAGGGATTAGATAATTAAATTAAAGCCAATAAAGATATTAGCATTTTATGTAATAGAAACTTTGTTTTTGGTTTAAATTTTTAATAAAGAGAGTGTGAGTGTTGAGAAGTACGCAGGAAACCAGAGAACTTGAACCTCCCTACTTTTAATGAATATTAGGGAATAACCGGTATTGGAGGGCGCCCAGTAAGCGGGTACCTAATATGCACTTTATCTATAATTTAACTAAAGGTAGGACCGGCACCTTAAAAGGGCTCAGAAGACGGATGCTTAATTGCACCCCATCTATAATTTAAGCCGAATGTCCAGCAATTGAATAAGATCCATGGAAAAGGTGTTAGCTAGAGATTACCTATAAATGACCGTTTCCAAATGTAGTAAAGTGAACACGGCCGCCAGATTCGTGCTGCATCCTCATTTTAATGCGTCGCAAAATATTGGGTTGGATTAGGCTTATCCTTTGTAGCATACCTTCAAATCCCCTGTCTCCTGCTCAAAGATTAGAACCTCGATAAGGTTAACAGGCGTATTACATTCATATTCGGAATAATATTTTAATAATCCATTATGGAAGGAGTAAATATAAATAAATGCTCAGCTGGATGTAAAACAAAACTAATCTAGATAATTTCAGCATTTTACAAGTTTGCATCTGAGGTACCTAAAATTTGAAAAACACGTGATTGTTTGAAAAACAGTTCTAGCCAGTGATTGGGTCCAATTTGCAGAAATGCGTGAAGTTTTGAATTTTTTTGATTTTTTCTGTGCGTCGTTTGTAATTCAGGTTTTTTTTAGTTTTCTACTAAAAAAGCACACAAGAAAATTCTTATTGCATGGACAATGAAGCACACGAAGCATCCGAGAACTCGAAACTTCACCCACTAACTTTACGCACCCGGTTTGCAGTGATATTTTCACAAAATTCAAAATCGTATATTTATTTAAATTATAGATATGTAATTATTTTAAATAAGCATTAGCTGCAGTTTTAACACATTCTGTGGAGCACAGGACAGAAACTTATAACGAATAGAGCAAATTTTAAATAGTATCGCTACCATACGGGAGCGGACTAAATACGATTATTTTACAAATTAATGGGGACAGACCCCGTTAGAATCAGATGTTTGTTGAAGGTCCAGTTACACAGAGTTTGACACGTCAAAACTTTTGATGTCAAAACTGTGGCTTCAATTGGGATCAAATTTCCCGCATAGAATGAGTTATGAAACTGAAACATCCAGAGCATTGATTATCTATACTAGGTGTCAATAAAAATGATATTTTTTTTAAATTATTTCCTGTACTCAAAGTATTGAACAGGCGGTTTGTCAAACTTAAAATTTATTAACAAACATCTCTTGCAAACCAGTGCAAATCGGCTAATAAAGAAGTTTAAAATTAATTGTCCAATTGTATGTCGTTAGAATGGGCAAAAATCAAATGCAGACAATTGTTTCACTCTTTGTAAAAGGTCAACAGTGTAGACATAAATTGCATTGTAGACAAATATTACATAAATTCCATATTTGATGTCCGAATATGGTGACACATAGATGTCGAAATATATATGGTTTGTGAATAATATATAATATAAAAGATAAGTCGAATAAAATACTTTTCTTATTATATTTGTGTAGTTTTAATTTTATAATTTTCAAAATAAATAGTACATATTATATCTAGTTGATTCAAACAACTTTTTTGATAAATCAATTCTTTATAAAATAAAGTTACGCATAATATTCTTAATCTTGCGGAACAGCTGCGTTTGTATAACATTATTATTATATTTAATTATTATTTTTAATTCAATCAATATCATTCATAATGCAAGGGTACCTTAGAGATTTCCGCATCGAATTGAATTAGAAAATAAATCGAATAATTTTAAGCAAATCTCATAATTTTTACTTACTTTAGCAACGTGGCGTGCTTTATTTTTGACGACCATTATGTAACTATATAAATTATTAATTCTTATTGTTTGTTAATTTTATAAATAAGGTCATATTACACTTTATGACTTTATGACAATAAATTAGATTATAATATCAAAATAAAATAAAGAAACAATATTTACCTATACATTCTGAGCAACATCTCCCATATTTCGGATCTGCAATATAGAATTGTTGTGTGGATGAACAATCCTCTGGAAATGCATTCCGGCAATTTGCATTTTTACAAGCTTCATTTTCACACAACGTCTCAGCATTAACATAATTTAATGCCAAAACTAGGAAAAAAGTGGAAACAAAACATTCGCGAAATGCCATTTTCAAAAGTATACGTAAATTATTAAGCAAGACTTATTTATATATTATTTCGAAACAAAAACAAAATTGTGATAATAGCATTTATCAGTAAATTATTGAAATTGTATGTTTGTTGCTTCACTTTAGACTACATGCATACGTTAAAATTGTTGATGTTTATGTAAAACCGTAAATGGTAATCTGTTTTTGACGATTTTGCACGGAATATAATTTTTATTTGTTGTAGCTATAAAATTATTAATTTCACTTATGCAATTGGAACAAGTATTAAGTTTTAGGGTACAGCTGAAGGCTGCGGATTGAATTATCTGACGTGTAAATACTAAACCGGTATTGTAATATATAAATAATTATATGTCGGCTACATAATCACTCATGCGCATTTTAATGAAATTTAAGTAAAACACAGAGCCGTATCAGAATAAAATCACTTTTTTATGCGATTATGAGAGGCATTTTTTTATTTGATTTAGAGACGAACAATTGACAGCATAGGATTACATTTTATTGTGGTTTGTAGACAACGGACTTTATGACACTCCTCTGAAAAATGTATTACGGGACATGATGGTCCTAAGATAAAAGACAGGCCACTATTATGAGAAACAATGATGATAACAATAAAAATATAATATAAAATATCGAAATCGATTATAAAATATGAAAATAAAAAACCAAGTAAAAGCAAAATATTTAATTTATTGTATAAATATTAATAATTTTCACCAAATTGAAAATAAAAACTATAAATAATAATAATAACTATTAAATATATATGAATTGTAACGCCCGCCACTCAACCAGCAGGGACAAGTTGTTTTTGGCCATAGTTTACGGTCAATGTGACTTAAAACATAACGTAATTATAACGACAGAAAGACGAAAACATGGAATGGTCCAAAGACTTCATTTAGAAACTTTAAATTTAAGCCACGTATTTCTTCAATCAACTTTTATCAAGACTATCATCTAATAAAGTGTTTATAATTAACCACTATTAATTGTACTTCATAAGATGATTTTTAAATTGTGTGTCTTACCTTTGCTGCTGCATAATGACCAATATGTAGGCCAACATCTATGTTTTGGAGCAATTCTACTAAATACGGTGGACAATAAACATTATTTTGCCGCAAACTTACTTAATAACTACTACTAAAATAGCAATATTGCAATTATCACTATTTTCAAAATCATATTTACCAAAAATGGAAGAGGTTAGTTTCGGCGCATAATTTGTAGAAATGTGTGCATCTATGGCGCACCCTCGGGAGAAGCCAAACTCCGGAAGGGCGCGTCCCTAATGTGGCGGATAGGGGCATGCCTCCCAGCAATGGGTGGTAGGGGTGAAATGAAATAGCCCTCGCGGACCAAATAGAGCAAGGAGGAGACAACCTCCAGGAATAAAAAATCACGAGGTAGCTCTCGTTAAATAGCAGACACGGCAACGGTATAGGACATGATCAGGTAGCAAAACGGAT